>ONZH01009606.1:0-28845 GCA_900303285.1 Rhinella marina
TTAGGGTATTCGCATATGCTCGCTACTCGGACGAGCATATCGCGATCCTCGAGGAAATGGCAACTTCCTCTTCCTGCATGTTAGCCGCCTTTTTTCAGCCAATCAACATGCAGGAGAGTCATTGGTACCTCCTAGCATCACGTGGGGCCCCTACAAGTCGATAGCAGAGATTGGCTGGCCAGATCAGATGACCTGGGAATATAAGAATCTGGTCCCGTGCTGCTCGCGTCATACGCCGTCTGCATGAGATTAGGGATAGAGCTGCTGTCTGTCAGGGAGAGTGTTAGGGCCTGAATTTAGTTGTTGGTTAGGCAGGAATCACCCACAAAGAACCCAACAGCCCTTCTAAGGGCTACAAGCACTTTTTTTTTTTGGTCTCCTCCTGGCTGCTGGCTGGGACTTGTAGTGCAGCTACCGCCATCTTGGCTGCACACTGTTAAGGCATGAAATTAGAATGTGGTTAGGCAGGAATCATCCACAAAAAACCCAACGCTCCTTCTCAGGGCTACAACGACATTTTTTTTTGGCCTCCTCTCGGCTGCTGGCTGGGACTTGTAGTGCAGCTACCGCCATCTTGGCTGCACACTGTGCACTGGTGACAGAAAGGGGACAGCACATGGTCCACACAGACCCCAATGAAATTGCCCAAAGTCCTCTCAGTACTCATTGCTGCTGCTGTACCTTGGCTTGCTGGGATCTGTAGTGCAGTCTAGGGAATACGTTTTCTCACTCAGTTATATAAACTATAGTCCAGTGAACAATTGTGAGGTGTACTGTACAGCAGCGTCAGTCTATATAATAAGTTTTTTTTCACTCAATTATATAAACTACAGTCCAGTGAACAATTGTGAGGTGTGTGATACACTAACCGCAATCTAGAGAATAATTTTTTTTCACTCAATTATATAAACTACAGTCCAGTGAACAATTGTGAGGTGTGCAATACACTTGAGAAGCAGGGCCAGAGCAGGTAGATCAGCAACTGTTTCACGGAGTCAAGCTCCCATGCCGAGTCTTAGATGTTCGCAAGTCTGGAGGTTTTTTAAAGAAAGTGAGGATGACCGACGGACTGTGGTGTGCAACCTGTGCCACACCAGGATCAGCAGGGGAGCCACCACTACCAGCCTAACCACTACCAGCATGCGCAGGCATATGAGTGCTAAACACCCGACTCACCGCCTGCGGGTCACACCACTGCCCCTTCCCCTGTATCACATGCTGGCTCGGCGAGTCAACCCCCCGCCCAGGACCCCGGCACGAGCGCCTCCCGCCCTACAACCACCCCTTCACCTGCACGATCCTCCACAACCTCCACCAATGTGTCCCAGCGCAGCGTTCAGCTGTCTCTGCAGCAGACATTTGAGCGCAAGCGCAAATACAATTCCAGCCACCCACATGCCCAAGCCCTAAACGTTCACATCTCCAAATTGTTGAGCCTGAAGATGCTGCCCTATAGACTGGTAGAGACTGAGGCTTTCCGCAACCTGATGGCGGTGGCTGTCCCTCGGTACTTGGTCCCCAGCCACCACTATTTTTCCCGATGTGCCGTCCCAGCCCTACACCAGCACGTGTCACAGAACCTTATCCGTGCCTTGACCAACGCGGTTAGTGATGAGGTCCACCTAACCACGGACACGTGGACAAGTGCTGGCGGGCAGGGACGCTATATCTCCCTGACGGCACATTGGGTTAACTTGGTAGAGGTGGGATCGAGTCTGACCCTGGGGCCACTCATGTAATGCCCACACCCAAGATTGCGGGGCCTACCTCGGTCACGGTTTCTCAGACTTATTATGCCTCTTCTTCCAACCCCTCCTCCTCCTCTTTGCACAGAAACGCTGAGCCAACAGGCAATGTTTCTGAGGGCTAACTGGCGCTCTATACAAACAATGTTTACGGAGGGCCGCCTACAGGCCCTCTCTCCAATAAATTTTTTAGTAGCGTCAAATACAGGCACTCAAAAAACTATTTTACATGAGGGAGTGTCTCCCCGTGAGCCATCATGTTCGGTCAGGCAGTCCGTAGGTAGACCACCTCTGTCGTCCGCAGAAGCGGCCACTATGAGAGAGAACAAGTGGAGACTTGTAGGAGGATGACAGTTTTCTTCGGCAGTGGATTCACCTTCCCCTTTATCATTGCCAGACAACAGTTGGTGAAAAAGTAATTGGCAATGATGAAGACAATGTAACGGTGCAGTGGACCGTCTGTGAAGCAAACCTATATATTCCCACCATGCCAGGGTTGTACATAAACTAATAACAGGAAAAACAAAAAAAAATATTTTACAGGAGGGTCAACTACAGACACTCCAAAACAATTTTTAAGAGGGTCAAATTCGGACACTCCAAAACAAATTTTTGGGAGGCTCACCTGCAGACATTTGACTGCAATCTTAGTCTGACCAAGGCATTGGTGGTGTCACTGCCATGCTGTGTCAGGCTAAATTTTTGGGTGCTTCACCTGCCACCTGAGTCTAACTTGGTCACTATGGGTTCACCGCCATGCTGTGTCAGGCTACATTTTTGGGTGGTTCACCTGCTACCTCAATCTAACTTGGTCACTTGTTGTGTCACTACCCTGTCACCATGCTGTGTCAGGCTTATGCCTGTATCATGGGGCGGGGGATAGCACAGCAGTGCTAGCATGAGCAGTGGTGTCACCTGCAGGCGATGATGGACCTTCGTTGCACCTAGTTGGGTGCTTTCCTAACATGTGCCAGCACATGTGCCTTGCCCATCTTGGTCTGGGTCAGCACAATTGCCTCGAGGGTCACCACCAGGCTGTTGCCCAGAATTTGGCATAATGGTACGATTGGGCAGCCTCAGAGGCATCCATGCATGCTGCCCCTGCTGTTTCCTGTCCATTTCCATGGTGTTTCCATCATTTTCTGAGGTTTCCAGATTTTCACGCAACCTTCCCTATGCAGAGCCCCGGTCCCCTGCAAAAAATGCTCGAGCCTCCCATTGACTTCAATGGGGTTTGTTATTCGAAACGAGCACCTGAGCATCGGGAAAAATTCGATTCGAATAACGAGGACCCGAGCATTTTAGTGCTCGCTCATCTCTAATAATAACCTTCCAACTGTCATTCAAAAGAGCGTTTCTTCAGGGAGGAACAAAAATACCAAACTTCAAAAAAGCTAAATTTAGTCAACTAAGAGAGGCCATAAGCCTAACTAACTGGGACAAAGTCCTCAAAAATAAAAATACATCCACAAAATGGGAGATTTTTAAAAACATCCTAATATCTAATTGTGAGAGGTACATACCTTATGGGAATAAAAGGTTAAGGAACAAGAAAAAAACAATGTGGATAAACAGAACTGTAAAGAAAGCAATAAATGACAAACAGAAAGCATTTAAATCACTAAAACAGGAGGGGAGCGAGGAAGCATTGAAAAACTATAAGGAAAAAAATAGAATATGTAAAAGGCAAATAAAAGCAGCCAAACTAGAGACCGAGAGATTAATCGCCAAAGAGAGTAAAACTAACCCTAAAATATTCTTTAATTATATAAATGGTAAAAAGTATAAACCTGAAGGTGCCTGCCCCTTACAGGGTAATGAGAGGGGAGTTGCAGAGAGCGATGATGAGAAAGCAAAGCTACTAAATATCTTTTTATCCACTGTATTCACTGAGGAAAATAAACTGTCAGATGAAATGCAGAATATAAAAGTAAATTCCCCATTAAAAATGCCCTGTCTGACCCAGGAAGAAGTAGAGTTGCGTCTTAAAAAGATTAAAATAGAAAAATCGCTAGGACCAGATGGCATACGCCCCCGTATCCTAAGAGAATTAAGTAATGTCATCGCCAGACCCTTATTTCTGATATTTAAGGACTCTATACTGACAGGGAGTGTTCCACAGGATTGGCGAATAGCAAAGTGGTGCCAATATTCAAAAAGGTTCAAAAACAGAGCTCGGGAACTATAGGCCGGTAAGTTTAACATCTGTCATGGGTAAACTGTTTGAGGGTTTTCTAAGAGATGCTATCTTGGAGTACCTCAATGAAAATAAGCAAATAACTCCATATCAGCATGGCTTCATGAGGGATCGGTCATGTCAAACCAATTTAATCAGTTTCTATGAGGAGGTAAGTTCTAGACTGGACTGCGGCGAATCAATGGATGTCGTATATCTGGACTTCTCCAAAGCATTTGACACGGTACCACATAAAAGGTTAGTATATAAAATGAGAATACTTGGCCTGGGAGAAAATGTCTGTATGTGGGTAAGTAACTGGCTCAGTGATAGAAAACAGAGGGTGGTTATTAACGGCACATATTCAGATTGGGTCACTGTCACTAGTGGGGTACCACAGGGGTCAGTATTGGGCCCTATTCTATTCAATATATTTATTAATGATCTTGTAGAAAGCTTGCACAGTAAAATATCAATTTTTGCAGATGACACTAAACTGTGTAAAGTAATTAACTGTAGAAGGAAGTGTTGGCCCTGTAATGTATGTATATATATGTATATGCATGCATGCCCCTTTAATCAGGCATGTGTGTATATATATATATATATATATATATATATATATATATATATATATGACCCCACGTTGGGGTCTCTGGCCCCATATGCATGTTTGGGCCTCAGATGGCCCCACAGTCCCCTTTATGTGCCCCCATTCATGCCCCATCAGTCCCAATGTGCCTGATACATATAGATGTATGTATATATGCCCCAGATGTGTGTATATATATATATATATATCTATATGTATATAATATTCCCCAAATGTATATAGATACATGTGCATGATTCCCAGTCATGAGCATGTATCTAAGATACATGTATACAGCCGGGTGCCCCCCCCCATAGCCCCCAGCAGATGGACAATCACCCATCTGCCGGGGACAGATGGAGACCTGATGACTGGTCCAGTCTCAGGTACTTCAAAGGGACAGAAGATCATATCGATCTTCTGTCCCTTCTGTTAATTACCCTCAGCGCTGCTGGGGGTGATTAACAAGACAGGGAAACAAAAGGTTTCCCTGTCCCTGTCCTCCTCTCTCCTCCGGCGCTGTAATTACAGCGCCGGAGATACGAGGGTGATTCACAGGCAGGTGGATCAAAGAGATCCTCCGCCTGTGAATTCCTGTGCGCTTGTGATGGCGCAGTGACGTCATTTCACTGCGCCAGACCACGTGCACACAGGGCTGCCGGCGTGCGCTCGCAAGCGCGCACACCGGCAGCGTGGGAACACGGGAGCGCGGGCGATCGGGTTTAAAAACCCCGATCGCCCTGTGCTCATCAGTTGAGCCGTGCCTCCCAAGTCAGAATCATCCCCTGGACGACGAGCAAGTCAGAATCATCCCCTGGACGACGAGCCCCCCTGGAGACGAGCAGTTATCCCCTGGATTGGCTAAGTACCCCTGACCCTGTACCCCAGACTGCCCTGTTAACCCCTGCATTGCTCCCTGCCCTATACTGCCAGTGCCCCCTGCCTTGCCCTGCCATAACCCCATCCCTGCTGTAACCCCTGCCTTACCTCCCTGTACCCCTGCCCTGGGGACCCCTACTGCTTCCCTACCATTACCCCTGCTAATTAACCCCTTGATTGCCCTGCCAGTGCCCCTTTGCCCTACCAACCCCTGCTGAATTAACCCCTGGTGCCCTGTCCCATATCCTGTCCATACTTCTGTACCCGGACCCCAGCACAGAGCCCTGCTCTCTGTTAACCCCTTCATTGTCAATAATATAGCTATATACTTTTCATATAGATATATTAACCCTTTGTTCTCCAGTGGCTCGTACTTCCTAGGGACAGTAAGTGTAGGATTGGGAGGGTATCGTAAGTGTGTATGTGTTAGATTTAGCTTGTGGGTGGAATTACTTGTGGGAAGTGTGCAGTGTAGCCAGTGTATAGTATTGTATTGTTTGCGGATATATATGTATATATATTTATATACTTTGATATAAATATATATAGATATAGTCCTAAGAATTAGACGGTAGACATTGTTTTGTTTAATAAAGCCTTTTATTTTTTAAGATACAGTGTACGTGGTCTTTATAGCCGCCGTTACAGTATAAGCAGTGGCGTAGCTACCGGGGGGCAGGGGGGGCGACGGCTCCGGGCCCAGTGACTCAGGGGGGCCCCAGCAAGGATGACCTTGCCTTCTATCAGGCGAATACAAGTGAGCGCTTCCATTATGGAAGCGCTCACTTGTATTAAGGGACCCCCATCAGACCTCAGATCAGCCCACCCAGCCACATAGGATTAAAATAAAAAACTTTACTTACCTGTTCTGCGCTGCGGCTGCCCTCCGGTCCGCGCTCTGCTCTCTTCCCTGGCGGCGTGCACTATGACCTGACGCTGCACGCAGCGTCAGGTCATAGTGTGCGCGGGCCAGGGAAGAGAGCGGAGCGCGGACCGGAGGGCAGCCGCAGCGCAGAACAGGTAAGTAAAGTTTTTTATTTTAATCCTATGTGGCTGGGTGGGCTGATCTGAGGTCTGATAGGGGCACAGTCTGCTGATATGAGGTCTGATGGGGGCACAGTCTGCTGATATGAGGTCTGATGGGGGCACAGTCTGCTGATATGAGGTCTGATGGGGGCACAGTCTGCTGATCTGAGGTCTAATGGGGGCACAATACGCTGATCTGAGGTCTGATAGGGGCACAGTCTGCTGATATGAGGTCTGATGGGGGCACAGTCTGCTGATATGAGGTCTGATGGGGGCACAGTCTGCTGATATGAGGTCTGATGGGGGCACAGTCTGCTGATCTGAGGTCTAATGGGGGCACAATACGCTGATCTGAGGTCTGATAGGGGCACAGTAGGCTGATATGAGGTCTGATGGGGGCACAGTCTGCTGATATGAGGTCTGATGGGGGCACAATATGCTGATCTGAGGTCTGATAGGGGCACAGTAGGCTGATATGAGGTCTGATGGGGGCACAGTCTGCTGATATGAGGTCTGATGGGGGCACAGTCTGCTGATATGAGGTCTGATGGGGGCACAGTCTGCTGATATGAGGTCTGATGGGGGCACAGTCTGCTGATCTGAGGTCTGATGGGGGCACAATACGCTGATCTGAGGTCTGATAGGGGCACAGTAGGCTGATATGAGGTCTGATGGGGGCACAGTCTGCTGATCTGAGGTCTGATGGGGGCACAATACGATGATCTGAGGTCTGATAGGGGCACAGTAGGCTGATATGAGGTCTGATGGGGGCACAGTCTGCTGATCTGAGGTCTGATGGGGGCACAATACGCTGATCTGAGGTCTGATAGGGGCACAGTATGCTGATATGAGGTCTGATGGGGGCACAGTCTGCTGATATGAGGTCTGATGGGGGCACAGTCTGCTGATATGAGGTCTGATGGGGGCACAGTCTGCTGATCTGAGGTCTGATGGGGGCACAATACGCTGATCTGAGGTCTGATGGGGGCACAATACGCTGATCTGAGGTCTGATAGGGGCACAGTAGGCTGATATGAGGTCTGATGGGGGCACAGTCTGCTGTTCTGAGGTCTGATGGGGGCACAATACGCTGATCTGAGGTCTGATGGGAGCACATTAAGCTGATCTGAGGTCTGATGGGGGCACAATACGCTGATGTGAGGTCTGATGGGGGGCACAATACGCTGATCTGAGGTCTGATGGGGGCACAATACGCTGATCTGAGGTCTGATGGGGGCACAGTACGCTGATCTGAGGTCTGATTGGGCACAATACGCTGATCTGAGGTCTGATGGGGCACAATACGCTGATCTGAGGTCTGATGGGGGCACAGTACGCTGATCTGAGGTCTGATGGGGGCACAGTACGCTGATCTGAGGTCTGATGGGGGCACAGTACGCTGATCTGAGGTCTGATGGGGCACAATACGCTGATCTGAGGTCTGATGGGGGCACATTCTGCTGATCTGAGGTCTGATGGGGGCACAATATGCTGATCTGAGGTCTGATGTGGCACAATACGCTGATCTGAGGTCTGATGGGGGCACATTCTGTTGATCGGAGGTCTGATGGGGGCACAATACGCTGATCTGAGGTCTGATGGGGGCACAGTAGGCTGATGTGAGGACTAATGGGGGCACATTCTGCTGATCTGAGGTCTGATGGGGTACAATACGCTGATGTGAGGTCTAATGGGGCACAATACGCTGATGTGAGGTCTGATGGGGGCACAGTAGGCTGATGTGAGGTCTGATGGGGCACAATACGCTGATCTGAGGTCTGATGGGGGCACAGTAGGCTGATGTGAGGTCTGATGGGGGCATATTCTGCTGATCTGAGGTCTGATGGGGCACAATACGCTGATCTGAGGTCTGGTGGGGCACAATACACTGATCTGAGGTCTGATGGGGGGCACATTCTGATGATCTGAGGTCTGATGGGGGCAGGGGACTGTTAGTTTAGTGATGTAAAAACTGTGGACAGGTTTCCTTTAACATAGGAGTCCTCTTGTTTTTTACTCCTATTACTCCTATATTTCACTGCATTATGTGGTAGAGTATTTAGAGTAGGGTATGTGGAAAGTCTCTTGTACTGTACTTAACAGCATAGATGATCTAGCAGTTTATATAGTCATCTTTCTAATACAATATTATAACCACAACTAGTAGTATGTGCCTGTGAAGTTGGAAACGTGCGTTTGGGAAGCCAAGTGGGGGGCCCACTCAAGTATGTTTCGCCCCCCCTGTGCTGAACCTCTAGCTACGCCTCTGAGTATAAGGTAGTCGCAGCGTGAAGGGAATAGAACAGTTTGGGAAATAAATAGGCGGAGCTAGCGTCAGCCGGTTACGCCTATTTATGAATATTAATTAACAATATTCAACAAAATATTAGTAATTAATTAATCCTTTAACATTAACACAGAAGAGGACAGTACACTGCTACAGATGGATCTGGATAGACTGGAGGCTTGGGCAGAGAAGTGGCAGATGAGGTTTAACACTGACAAATGTAAGGTTATGCATATGGAAAGGAATAATGCAAGTCACCAGTACATACTAAATGGTAAAATATTAGGTAACTCTGACATGGAAAAGGACCTAGGAATTTTAGTGAACAGCAAACTAAGCTGTAGAAACCAGTGTCAGACAGCTGCTGCCAAGGCCAATAAGATAATGGGTTGCATCAAAAGAGGCATAGATGCCCGTGATGAGAACATAGTCCTACCACTTTACAAATCACTAGTCAGACCACACATGGAGTACTGTGTACAGTTCTGGGCTCCTGTGAACAAGGCAGACATAGCAGAGCTGGAGAGGGTTCAGAGGAGGGCAACTAAAGTAATAACTGGAATGGGTGGACTACAGTACCCAGAAAGATTATCAAAATTAGGCTTATTCACTTTAGAAAAAAGACGACTGAGGGGAGATCTAATAACTATGTATAAATATATCAGAGGTCAGTACAGAGATCTCTCCCATGATCTATTTATCCTCAGGACTGTGACTGTGATGAGGGGACATCCTACTGTCTGATGAAAGCACGTATAGTGCTGAAACGCATCACAGTTAGTGACCAATAAAGCAAGCAAAGAAAATACAATTACGAGTGCCGGTCCGCTTCTCTACCGTTGTGACGAGGGGACATCCTCTGCTTCTGGAGGAAAGAAGGTTTGTACACAAACATAGAAGAGGATTCTTTACGGTAAGAGCAGTGAGACCATGGAACTCTCTGCCTGAGGAGGTGGTGATGGTGAGTTTACTAAAAGAGTTCAAGAGGGGCCTAGATGCATTTCTGGAGGGTAATAATATTACAGGTTACTAGAGATGTGTCGTTGATCCAGGGAGTAATTCTGATTGCCTGATTGGAGTCGGGAAGGAATTTTTTTTCCCTAAAGTGGGGAAAATTGGCTTCTACCTCACAGGCTTTTTTTTGCCTTCCTCTGGATCAACTGGAAAACAGGCCGAACTGGATGGACAGATGTCTTTTTTTGGCCTTATAAACTATGTTACTTATAAACTATGTATATGTACCCAAAAATGGTACCAATAAAAATTTCAACTCTTCCTGCAAAAAATGAGCCCCTACACAAAACGATCGGAAGAAAAATAAAAAAGATATGGCGTTCAGAAAATGGAGACACAAAACATTTTTTCTCAAAAATGCTTTATTATGTAAAACTGAAACAAAGAAAGTAGACATATTTGATATAATCGCGTCCGTATAAAAATACCACATGATCTAACCTGTCAGATGAACATGATACAAAACAACATAAATACAGTGCCAAAACATCCATTCTTCGGTTACCTTGCCTCCCAAAAAAAATAAATATAGAGCGATTAAAAATTATATGTACCCCAAAATAGTACCAAAAAAAACTGTCATCTTATCCCGTAGTTTCCAAAATGGGTTCACTTTTTGATTGTTTGTACTATAGGGTGCATCTGGGGGGCTTCAAATGGGACATGGTGTCTAAAAACCAGTCCAGCAAAATCTGCCTTCCAAAAACCATACGGCGCTCCTTTCCTTCTGTGCCCTGCCTTGTGCCCATATAGCAGTTTACCACCACATGTGGGGTGTTTCTGTAAACTGCAGAATCAGGGTAATAAATATTTGAGTTTTGTTTGGCAGTTAACCTTAGATGTGTTAAAGAAAAAATGGACTAAAATCGAAAATCTGCCAAAAAAGTGAAATTTAGAAATTTCATCTCCATTTTCCTTTAATTCTTGTGGAATACCTAAAGGGTTAACAAAGTTTATAAAATCAGTGTTAAGTAACTTGAGGGGTGTAGTTTCCAAAATGGGATCATTTATGGGGGGTTCTACTATGTAAGCCCTACAAAGTGACTTCAGACCTGAAATGGTCCTTAAAAAGTGGGTTTTAGAAATTTTCTTAAAGGGGTATTCTCATCTTGGACAATGGGGGCATATCGCTAGGATATGCCCCCATTGTCCTATTGGTGCGGGTTCCGCCCCTGGGACCTGCACCTATATCGAGAACGGGGCCCCCGAAGTGAAGAAGTGCGCACCGCGCAAGCGCGGCCCGCTCTCCATTCACTTCTATGGGGCCGCCGCAAATAGCCAAGCGCTGGCTCGGCTATCTCCGTCGGCTCCATAGAAATGAATGGGAGCGCACTGCGCATGCACGGTCACCGCTCCCATTCATTTCTATGGAGCCGACGGAGATAGCCGAGCCAGTGCTCGGCTATTTCCGGCGGCCCCATAGAAGTGAATGGAGAGCGGGCCACGCACTTGTTCACTTCGGGGGCCCCGTTCTCGTTATAGGTGCGGGTCCCAGCGGCGGGACCCGCACCTATAGGACAATGGGGGCATATCCTAGCGATATGTCCCCATTGTCCAGGATGAGAATACCCCTTTAAATTTTAAGAATTGCCTCTAAAATTCTAAGCCTTCTAATGTCCCAAAAAAAAAATAAAATGACATTTACAAAATGATGCAAACATAAAGTAGACATATGGGGAATATTAAATAAATATTTTATGAGGTATCACTTTCAATTTTAAAAGCAGAGGAATTAAAATTTTGAAAATTGTGAATTTTTCAAAAGTTTGGGTAAAGTTGGGAATTTGGGACTCAAATTTATGACTGTTGTGAAGTACAATGTGTCACGAGAAAACAATCTCAGAATGGCTTGGATAAGTAAAAGTGTTCCAAAGTTATTACCACATAGAGTGACACATGTCAGATTTTCAAAAATAAGCCTGGTCACGAAGGTGCAAAATCGCCCGGTCATTAAGGGGTTAAATGATCCAATAAATTTCGTTCCACTTCACAATTGTGACCCACTTGTTGATTCTTAACCAAAAATTTTAAATGTTATATCTTTTTGTTTGAAGCGTGAAGTGTGGCAAAAGGTTGAAAAGTTCCAGGGGGCCGAATACTTTCGCAAGGCACTGTTTATACAGGGGAACATTATATATAGAGAGGCATGATGCTACAAAGGGAAAGCATTATGTACTACCTACCACTGTAGAGGGATATGGGGGGTTATACATATTAGCACCACAGGAATTGGCATTATACTGTAGTGCCCACTGTAGGGGAGGCATTATAATACAGGCCAGACACCTACAGGGAGTATTATAATACAGACGGAAATGAAGGGAGGCATTATAATACAGGCTGGAGCACTACAAGGGCCTTATACATACTGGCACTACAGGGGGCATAATACAGGGTAAATATTACAACAAGACCCTATCTGGGTTGTGGTGAAATTTACCAGCAAACTAAACACCTATTACGGCGATAATACCAACTCTTGCCCCAGATATAATAAAGTGACTCCTAAAAACTAACTTTTATTCTGATATATTTAAAAGGTGAGCAACTCTCATGTTAAAATTCTCTAGATGTAACCACTGTCATTGCTGTGTACTCATAACGATGGCACTGGGTGTGCACTGACCAGTGTCTGTATAAGGTGCTGTTGTAAAAGTGCTAATCGTCACCAAATGATCTCATGGTGACCTGCATCACCAACAACTATATCTTAGTTGATACTGAATAGAGGACAGTATTGGCAACAACTGAAATTTAAAACCTAAGTACTACCCCCCAACATGTTTCATCAGCTAAACGCTGACTTCTTCAGGGGAACGGGCAGCAATGAGGGAAATAGCCCAGCAGCCTCTATTTATATTCACATTGCTGACTGTCAGCGCATACAGCCAATCCCCAGCTTCTGCAACACGGTTAAACAAATGTTCACTCACATTATGCCCAATTAAAACAGCTACCTGGTTCTCCATGATTAGAGCGATCCCCAATCAGTGATCACTGACATCGTTGTCATACGTGACGTTCTGCGCTGAAGAATCCTGCGCTTGGACTTCTGTTACAGAGCGCAGCACTAGGCTTAACTGCGCATGCGCCCGAACTTAGAGACAGGAGCGCCTGAATCATGCTTATGCGCATGCGCCAGGACTTTGAATTATTTTGCCAGCTAAACACTGTGGCCAGGGCATCCTAAAGGACACCTATATTGATGCCCTTTATTATATATTAATATTACTTGGCCATATCATGTCCCTATAGGTCCATCTCTATTAACACCTCCATTCTACATGATAAGACAAAAGATGGGAATGCCATCCCAAACTTTATTTCCAGTAAGGACCATATCTTGGGGGAGGGTAGCTGTCCTATAGATCTGCTTCAAAATCATCCAAAAGCTGTATTAAAACAGGATAGGTGATTTGAAAACAAGGTAATATGGGTATATGAAAAATCTTGGCTGTAATCATTTAGACCATGTGACAAATGGAATGAATACTCCTTCATTAAGTCCATAATGTGATGCTCCTATGTGTCACTGATACTAATAGTTAGCTCAAAAGTGACTGTTTACACTCCAAGGTAATTGTGATAATAATACTGGACTAGCACTCTTCTAGAAACTGTGGTGAATCAAAATGCACTGATTACCAAACCTAGAAGTGAATTACTTGCTGCATCTTGTTACTGGGAAATGTCTCCTCATTATTGTTACTCACTGAAATATGATTTTACAGAAAAGATCAAAACGTAAATCCTGATTTATAGTGAATATAAATAGAGGCTGCTGGGCTATTTCCCTCATTGCTGCCCGCCCCCCTGAAGAAGTCAGCGTTTAGCTGATGAAACATGTTGGGGGGTAGTACTTAGGTTTTAAATTTCAGTTGTTGCCAATACTGTCCTCTATTCAGTATCAACTAAGATATAGTTGTTGGTGATGCAGGTCACCATGAGATCATTTGGTGACGATTAGCACTTTCACAACAGCACCTTATACAGACACTGGTCAGTGCACACCCAGTGCCATCGTTATGAGTACACAGCAGTGACAGTGGTTACATCTAGAGAATTTTAACATGAGAGTTGCTCACCTTTTAAATATATCAGAATAAAAGTTAGTTTTTAGGAGTCACTTTATTATATCTGGGGCAAGAGTTGGTATTATCGCCGTAATAGGTGTTTAGTTTGCTGATAATACAGGGTTACACTCCAGGGGGTCATTATAACCAAAGGGGCACTGCATCATGGACACTTTTTAGGACTCTAAACATCATTCACACGTCTGTGTCCGTACCCAAATCCGTGAGCAGGTGGTGAGTGATGCATCTGTGAAATTGTCTGTGAAGGATCCGTGTTGCGTCCGTGTGTGCGTTTTTTGCTGTTCATATTGCATCTGTGTTTCACTGACACTGAACAGCTGAAAAATAATTTTCAAAGCATCTCTTCTAGAGATGAGCGAGCATGCTCGGCCGAGCGTACTCGGGAGCAATTTTCCAGTAGTAGCGTACGCATCTTCTAATCTGTACACTAATGCTTACGCATCTTGTAATTTGTACGCATTAGTGTACAGATTATAAAATGCATATGCATTAGCGTACAGATTATAAAATGCGTACGCTACTACTCGAAAATTGCTCCCGAGTATGCTCGGTCGAGTATGCTCGCTCATCTCTAATCTCTTCTTAATGATCTGTGAAACATGGATGCAACACGGATGGCATCCGTGTTGCATCTGTGGTTTTCACGGACCCATAGACTATAATGGACGTGATGGATCCGTGAAGACGGACAAAATAGAACATGCATCCGTGCTAAAAACACTGACCCACGGACCGTGCTAAAACACTGATGTCTGAATACACATATTAAAATGAATGGGGATGTGCGCAAAACACTGACGTGTAAATGAGGCTTAAAGGGGTGCCTTATAAGGGGGCCTTGTTACTGCTGGGGCACTACAGAGTGGACTTAATTCCCTATGGGGGCATTTTTTTTTTTTTTTTAACTTTATTAACAATAGTAAAACACAATTACATTGTATGTGTAATATCGCAGTATAGATACATTCAACAAAGCATAATGATTTTTTGCAGATCAAAGCACTGCTGCATACAACCTGTTTTTGTTTTAGAAATAGCAGTATAAATAGCATTAGAAATATAGTTGAGGGGAATGGTCAGAGGAGTTGTTTGTAGATGACGCATTCTTGAAACCAAGTACTATGGGGGCATTATTAATATTGAAGGTACTGTGGGGGCTTTATTGGGCACAATGTGGAGGGCACTACTCCTCAGAATAGGTCATCAATATCAGATCAGTGGGGGTCTGACAACCAGCACCTAGCCGATCAGCTGTTCGACAAGGAGGCCGCTCTCCATGCGAGCGCTGCTTCCTGCTCTTTACACTGGGCTTTGCATGGAGCGAGTACTTGTACTTACACCCTCCGGGGACGATGCGTATTGTAAAGACCAAGAAGCGACGCTCGCATGGAGCACCGCCTCCTCGTCTAACAACTGATCGATAGATCAGTCATCAGTCATAAGTCATTAATATAAATTGCATAACCCCTTTAAGGCCGCATCTGATCCACATTTTTTGCAGATCGAATACGGACCCATTTGTTTCTAAATCTGTGTGCTGCCTGCATCCGGACAAGAATAGGCATTTTTAGCGCCGTATGCATGCAGGTCCATAATTTGCAAACAGCAAAACAGATACGGTTGTGTGTAGGAGGGCTGGGAGGAGGGGTGGATTGAGAATCCTTGGGGGCACCATTTAAATTTTTGGCTCAGGCAGCAGAAAGGCTAGAATTTGCCCTAAGTAACGTCTTCTTGTGGCCCCATACGGTATACTGTCTCCTTGTGGCCCCCATAGGGTATACTGTCTCCTTGTAAGCTCCATACGCTGTATACTGTCTCCTTGTGAGCCCCATAAGGTATACTGTCTCCTTGTGACCCCCATTACGGTATACTGTCTCCTTGTGACCCCCATATGGTATACTGTCTCCTTGTGACCCCCATATGGTATACCCCCATATGGTATACTGTCTCCTTGTGACCCCCATATGGTATACCACCATTCCTTGTGACCCCCATACAGTATAATGTCTCCTTGTGGCCCCCATACAGTATACTGTCTCCTCGTGGCTCCCATACAGTATACTGTCTCCTTGTGGCTCCCATACAGTATACTGTCTCCTTGTGGCTCCCATACAGTATACTGTCTCCTTGTGGCCCCCATACAGTATATACAAAGCCAAAGGGATAGGGGGCACACTAACTATAAACTGGAGTGCACAAATGGTTCAAAAGAAGCACAAAAGCCAAGTAGCCAAGGGGGCCAAAGAAAACCAAAACAAAGTGCACATCCAAGAATAAAATCAATAAGAGGATTTGTTATTGGACAAACAATACACACACTTTTAAAAATTGTATACAATAAATCAAGTGCTAGAGCAGGGATCTCAAACTCGTGGCCCTCCAGCTGTTGCAAAACTACAACTCCCAACATGCCCCAATAGCTGTAGGCTCTCCTGGCATGATGGAAGTTGTAGTTCTACAATATCTGTAGGGCCACGAGTTTGAGATCTCTGTGCTAGAGCAATACAACAAGCACTAAAGCAGGAGCCACCAGGGTTCTAGGGTAAGACCCCAACATATAAAGACTGGGAAAATATATGATATCCATCCAATGCTGTGTAACATAATACGAATTAATGATAATGTAGCATCAAATGATACCTGATCTGACTTGGCACTTTATCTACATATAGGGCATGTTGTCTTTACATATATTGAATGTGAATTTATTCCACCTTTTTATTGTATTGCGTTGTTTGCCCCATGAGTGCGCAGTTGCGTTCCAGCTTGGAGCATGCGCCCGCTCAATTCCGGGCTGATCAGTCACATGAGCCTCTCAACTTCCGGTTACCGACGCGTGTGCGGTCCTACTCCGGAGACGCCGGGAGCACGCATACCTTGTTTGCTTCCTCTTTTCTACAGGTGATTATACTTCACTTATTATGCATGTAATCATACGGGTCATCTCTTACACTCAGTTTTACCCCTGAGGAAGCTGGACTTACCGGCGATACGCGTGGGGTGTTCTTTACCTCACTCAGGTTTGCCACACCAGCTTTTGCTATGTTTATCCCTATCGCAGGGGTACTCAACTGGCGGACAGCGGTTGCCAGCTGTGCGGACGCCTGCATGATGCAGATCCACTTGAATAAAATGGTGAAGAAGGGAGCAGTCAGGTCCTAGATTCACCATTCCGTGCTGCAGGCGCGATGTACAGTACTGATATCATCACGCCTGCTACGCTCAGCCACAGACAGCAGAGCACAGAGCGGAGCAGCTCTGTTCGTCGGGGGAACGTGGGATAGGTGAGTTTTACACCGGAGGCACTGCATAGCCCTGTGGTGGGCCATCTAAGGGAGCATGACTCTTTGAGGGGGACATCTTAGGCAGAATAACGGTGTGGGTGCCACTAAAGGGGGCATAATTGTGTGGGGGGCTACTAAAGGGGAATAATTGTGTGTGTGTGTGGGGGGGGGGGCATAATCCATAAGGAGGGACTCACTGTGTTTGGGGGCCACCTAAAGGGGCATCACTATGTGTGGAGGCACTTGATGGGGCAGCACTGTGGGGACATAACATGGTGGGAGGGTGTGTTTGAGGTGGCACAAAAGGGAAATAACTGTGTGTGGGAACATCAAAGTTGGCATAACTGGGTGGGGGACCACCTAAGGGGACAGACATGTGAAGGGGGCATAACTGTGTGCAGGGGGCCATCAAGGAGGACATAATCTAGGAGAGGGGCATCACTGTATTTGGGGACCCACCTAAAGGTGCATCACTATGTATGGAGGCACTTGAGGGGGCAGCACTGTGGGGGCATCAGTATGTGGGAGGGCGTCTAAAGGTACAAAACTCTGTGGTGTTCACTAACTGGAGCATAACTGGATGGGAACCTGGGCATAACTCTGTGGGTAGGGACACTAAAGGGTGTATAATTATTGGGGGGTGCATAATCTATGAGGGGGACATCACTGTGTGTGGGACTACTTAAGGGGGAATCATACAGTGTGGGGGACAAATAAGGGGCATTACTTTCTGAGGAGAGCTTTAAGAGTGCATCATACTGTTTGTACGTATGTGTGGGGTGGGGCTTTTAAGAGGGCATCATTCTGTGCGAGGGGCACTTAAGGGGTAACATAAGGGGCCTCTATAGGATATCAGACTGTCTGAGGGGCACCAGGGGCATCATTATTGTTAGGGGGCTCTGAAAGGACTCGCTTACTGTTTGGTCGACAGAAAGGAGATTAGGTGGACTTAGAGGTGTGGCTTATTGTAAAAAAAATTAATGTAGTGCTACAGGTCACTGCTTCATTTTTTTTTCTTTTGCAGCTCGGACCTTCGTCCTACAGCAGACTCCGGTATGTGGACCTTTACAAAAAGTAGTTGAGTACCCCTGCCCTATCGGATCAGGTATCATTTGATGCATAGTGATGCTACATTATCATTAATTCGTATTATGTTACACAGAATTGGATGGATATCATATATTTTCCAGGTCTTTACATGTTGGGGTCTTACCCTAAGGACCCTGGTGGCTTGTGCTTTAGTGCTTGTTGTATTGGCTCTAGCACTTGATTTATTGTATACAATTTTTAAAAATGCAAGTTATTGTTTGTCCAATAAAAAAATCCTCTTATTGATTTTATTTTTGGATGGGCACCCCATACAGTATATAGGCCCCAAGCAGTTTTTAATTTTTTTGTCTTCTAAATGGGTATATATCGCGATCATCTGAGATAGGTCTTAGATAATTTTGACTTTCTCAGTTTTTATCTCTATTAACCCTTTCACCCCCGGAGGTTTTTTCGGTTATGCATTTTCGTTTTGCACTCCCTGCCTTCAAACAGCCATAACTGTTTTATTTTTCTGTTCACATAGCTGTATGAGGGCTTGTTTTTTGCGGGACAAGTTGTACTTTCCAATGCCACCATTTAATATTGCATATGGTGTAGTGGGAAGCAGGAAAAAAATTCCAAATTGGGTGAAATTGCAAAAGAAACGCTATTCCGCTACAGTTCTACAGGTTTCTTATTTACAGCGTTCGATGTTCATTAAAACTGACCAGTTACTTTCATTCTACTGGTCAGTACGAATCCGGCGATACCTAATATGTATAGTTTTTCCTGCGTTTAGATGGTGATAAAATAATTATAAAGTTGGCCTTTTCTTTTTTTTTTTTTCCTTGTCATATCTTGACCCCTATAACTTTTTGGTATTTATGTGTACGGAGCTGTATGGGGGCTCATTTTTTGCGGGGCGATCTGAAGTTTTTATTGATACCATTTTGGGGTGTGTATGACTTTTTGATCACTTTTTATTTAATTTTTTTTAGAAAAAAAAAGCGACAAAAAATGGCGAATCGCCATTTGGACGCTTTTTTCCGCCACACAATTTGCCATATTGGAATTTTTTTATATTTTAAAAGTACGTGCGTTTTCGGTCACGGTGATACCCATGATGTCTATATTTATTGTTATTTAGGTATTTATTTTTTCATTATACGGAAAGGGGGGTGATTTGAACTTTTATATATTTTTTATATATTTTCTAACATTTAAAAAATTTTTGTGATTATTTTAAAGCTCAAACATGAGCTGATATATTGTGTTTTTTTTTTTTCTTTATGAGCAATCGGATTTACTAGATGGAATTAAATCCCAAAATTGCTCATTTCTTATCCTGGCCTGAATAAGAATTGTAGTTTGAAAACTGTAATCCTCACCAGCGAGGATTACAGTTTTCATATGGTGTACAGACACCCCGATTGGCCACTCGGGGCGTCTGTACACAACCCGGAAGCGTATGCTTCCGGGTTCAGACGCATCCTGATGCCGTGGTCACGGCATCAGAAGGCCCAGGAAGACGCTGCCGATGGAGGTAAGTAGCGGCAAGTCTCTGCTGTTAGAAACAGCAGAGACTTGCCAGCCATGATGCCCGCCTCACCCGCGAGCGGGCGTCATGTACGGCGCTGGTCGCGAAGGGGTTAATGAAGTCTTTTTTTTCCCCCAGCCTATGAACACTCAGCATTGTAACAGTGCCCCCCACTGGCCAAGAGCTTGGAGGAGTGGTGAGTGAATCCGATGAGAGCCTGACATGTGTATTCACTGAACAGCAGCCCCAGCTTCCCCTCCTGTATTATAAGGCCCCCCCCTCCCCAGTATTACAAGGCTAACATTGTCCCCCTCCTCCTGTGGTAGTAATATTTTCAGTGTCACTATTTTAATTTAAAAAGTGGCTTCAGTTTAAAGATTTATGCTGTTAAAGAGCAGCTGTCACCAGGATGAACCCTATTATAGGGAGTGCCGCCTAATTTTGCTATATTTAACCTATGGCAATGCAATGCGTTACCTAACAGAATTAAAACCGCCCTTCTTCTAAGAGCAAGTACAACTAAAAGGAATCTGTCACCATGGTCTTGGACTATTATCTGCAGTAATATATAAGTAGTCCTGCAGATGAATCCAGATCGCTATGCATGCTAACAGGAGTCATCTCGATTAGCACAGCATGGCAGTCCAGGGTGTGTTTTTCAGGGCAGATTTGAGTGCTCGGTGTCATAATGGGGGGCATTAAAAAACCTTGGTGATCTGAATTCCTTCTCTGCAGTACTAGTCATGTATTACTGCACGTAATAGTCCAAGATCTTGCTCACAGGTTCCCTTACCTTACATACTGCCTAGTAGGGTTGATCAAGGTGAATTAAATGAGCCCTATTTTACTGTAATATCATATCAAAATCTTTAATTTTGCAAATGAGGTGCTCAGAGCACTGGAAGGCAGGCCTACTGCCTGAAGCACCACTACACCTTCTTCTCTCTCCCCATTGGCACTCCTGCCGATCAGCTGTTTCAGGAGGAAGCTGCTGCGCTCCCTGCTCAGCTGGCACCCTGGCAGCTCTCCAAGAACATTGTATAGTGGCTGTGCTTGGTATTGCAGCTCAGCCCCATTGACTTGAATGTCACTGACCTAGTAAGAGGCTGCAGCACTCACTGACCACCGGCCTCTTTTAACAGATGATTGGCAGAGTCCTGGTTGTCAGACCTTTACCGATCAGATATTAATAACCAATTATTAATGACCAATCCAGACGATAGGTCATCAATATAAATTCCCGGATAACCCCTTTTCACCATGATCACTTCTACCCGGCAGTATGAACGCTTTAGTACAGAGATCATGGTGACCGATGCTTGTTAAGTTTTATATTTAAACATTTCTGTCTTGTGTGGTTTTTGGTTATATGTTTTAATAAAACAGTTGGATGAGAAAGATTTGATTTTTTTTTTTCATTTTATTACAACAATAAAGTTGGAATTAGACTATTTTCACATCTGTGGCACAAATTCAGACAGGCTGTTCCAGCAGAGAACAGCCTGTCAGAGTTCTCCAGATCCAGCACTGCCGGATGCTACCGGAATGTCCGCCAGTCCCATTAACTATAATAAACTGGAGAGGGATCTGGCACATAAGCAATCATTTATGGGGTCATTGATCAAACTGGTGTAAAGTAGAACTGGCTTAGTTGCCCATAGCAACCAGATTCCACCTTTCACTTTTGACAGCTTCTTTGCCAAATGAATGGTGGGACCTGATTGGTTGCTATGGGCAACTAAGCCAGTTTTACTTTACACCAGTTTAATAAATTATGCCACTACTCTGTATTAGAGGTTAACTGGTTTCCTCTTAGAACCAGACATCCCCTTAAAATATGTTAAGTTGGCTTGATGTACTTCCATTCTGTCACTAAGGACGCCATGTTGTCTGAAATGTTTAGGGCACCTGCACACATTGCAGAATATGCACACTTTTTTCTGCATGGCTTCTGAGGAGCAACATGTGAGGCAGGAATCCATTCATTTTCTATGAGACAGCCGGAGATAGTCGAGTACAATACTGGGCAATGTCAGGCGGCTCCATAGAGAATGAATGGAGCAGCAGGACATATGACCGACCTGCTGCTCCATCGGATCAGGAGAAGGGGAGCTAGTCATCACCTTTAGATTGGGGGAACAGGATTCCTTTTCTCAGGATCAGTGGAGTCCCAGCCTCCACCAATTAGTCAGTTATCCTCTATCCTGTGGATAACTTACACAAACTCTTTCAAAATCACAATTGTGGCACGCTATACTGTGGTGGGGGACCCTCTTGAACCTGGAAAACATTTAGATTTCTGATGGTACATGGCACATCATAGCCAGGGCATTACCCCTCTGATATCTCTTATGTGACCAGAGTCTAACTCCTACCAGACAGCCCATGTGATCGGAGTCTAACTCCTACCAGACTGCTGGAGCAAAGATGCCATTCATAGAAATTAAAAAACATTACACTCCAAAGTACCACTTAGAACCGAACCTGAGCTCGGGAAAAGGGGTTTTTCTTTTACAGTACAAATTAATTTATGAAGTTATTATGCAAAGTCTCGCGAGACTTCCCAAAGCAATAACTTTGGCTCATCGGAGCCAATACATTCTAATACTGTACGGAGCTCCTGCTCCATACAGTATTGGAACAAAGTTTTATGCGAATCGAGATGTTTCATCTGAAGTCAATTCGCTCATCCCTACCCAGAATCAATGAACAATCCCTTCAGCAACTCCGTTCTAGTCATTTCAGTAGTGAACCAGCTAGCATGGAGTTGCTGTATGGAGGACCTTCCTGTAGCAACTACCGCCTGCCCAGAATTGATGAACCTCCCTTCAGCAACTCCGTTCTAGTAATTTCAGTACTGAAGCAGCTAGATTGGAGTTGCTGTATGGAGGACCTTCCTGTAACAACTACCTCCTGCCCAGAAATGATGAACCTCCCTTCAGCAACTCCGTTCTAGTAATTTCAGTAGTCACCAGCTACAAGTGCATCTCAGTAAATTAGAATATCAAAAAGTTTTTTTTTTTTTCAGTAATTCAATTCAAAAAGTGAAACACATATATTATATAGACTGATTACAAACAGCGTGAACTTCTTCAAGTGTTTATTTCTGTTAATGTTGATGATTATGGCTTACAGCCAAGCAAAACCCAAAAGTCATTATCTCAGAAAATTAGAATATTATATTAGACCAACTCTAATTTTTTTTTTATAAACACAGAAATGTTGGTCAAATGAAAAGTATGTACAGTAAATGCACTCAATACTTGGTTTGGGCTCCTTTTGCATGAATGACTGCATCAATGCGGCATGGCATGGAGGCAATCAGCCTGTGGCACTACAGAGGTGTTATGGAAGCCCAGGTTCCTTTGATAGCAGCCTTCAGCTTGTCTGCATTGCTGGGTCTGGTGTCTCTCATCTTTCTCTTGACAATACCCCATAGATTCTCTATGGGTTTAAGGTCAGGCAAGTTTGCTGGCCAATCAAGCTCAGTGATACTATGGTTATTAAACCAGGTATTGGTACTTTTGGCAGTGTGGACAGGTGCCAAGTCCTGCTGGAAAATAAAAATTCCATCTCCAAAAAGGTTGTCGGCAGAGGGAAGCATGAAGTGCTCTAAAATTTCCTGTTGGCTGCTGCACTGACTTTGGTCTTGATAAAACACAGTGGAACTACACCAGCAGATGACATGGCTCCCCAAACCATCACTGATTGTGGAAACTTCACACTAGACCTCAAGCAGCTTGGATTGAGTGCCTCTCCACTCTTCTTCCAGACTCTGGGACCTTGATTTTCAAATGAAATGCAAAATTTACTTTCATCTGAGAACAACACCTTTGACCACTGAGCAACAGTCCAGTTCTTTTTCTCCTTGGCCCAGGTAAGACGCTTTTGGCATTGTCTATTGGTCATGAGCGGCATGACACATGGAATGTGACACTTGTAGCCCATGTCCTGGATACGTCTGTGTGTGGTGGCTCTTGAAGAACTGACTCCAGCAGCAGTCCACTTCTTGTGAATCTCCCCCAAATTTAGGAAAGGCCTTTTTTAAACAATCCTATCAAGGCTGCGGTTCTCCCTGTTGCTTTTGCACCTTTTTCTACCACCCATTTTCCTTCCACTCAATTTTCCATTAATATGCTTTAATACAGCACTCTGTGAACAGCCAGCTTCTTTAGCAATGGCCTTTTGTGGCTTACCCTCCTTGTGGAATGTGTCAATGACAGCCTTCTGAACATCTGTCAAGTCAGTAGTCTTCCCCATGATTGTGTTGCCTACTAAACCAGACTGAGGGACCTTTTTAAAGGCTTAGGAAGCCTTTGCAGGTGTTTTGAGTTAATTATTCTAATTTTCTGAGATAATGAATTTTGGGTTTTCCTTGGCTATAAGCCATAATCATCAAAATTAACAGAAATAAACACTTGAAAAAGCTCACTCCATTTGTAATGACTCTATATAATATACAGTACAGACCAAAAGTTTGGACACACCTCATTCAAAGAGTTTTCTGTATTTTCATTACTATGAAAATTGTAGATTTAAACTGAAGGCATCAAAACTATGAATTAACACATGTGGAATTATATACTTAACAAAAAAGTGTGAAACAACTGAAAATATGTCTTATATTCTAGGTTCTTCAAAGTAGCCACCTTTTGCTTTGATTACTGCTTTGCACACTCTTGGCATTCTCTTGATGAGCTTCAAGAGGTAGTCGCCTGAAATGGTATTCCAACAGTCTTGAAGGAGTTCCCAGAGATGCTTAGCACTTGTTGGCCCTTTTGCCTTCACTCTGCGGTCCAGCTCACCCCAAACCATCTCGATTGGGTTCAGGTCTGGTGACTGTGGAGCACCCCATCACTCTTCTTCTTGGTCAAATAGCCATTACACAGTCTGGAGGTGTGTTTGGGGTCATTGTCCTGTTGATAAATAAATGATGGTCCAACTAAACGCAAACCGGATGGAATAGCATGCCGCTGCAAGATGCAGTGGTAGCCATGCTGGTTCAGTATGCCTTCAATTTTGAATAAATCCCCAACAGTGTCACCAGCAAAGCACCCCCACACCATCACACCTCCTCCTCCATGCTTCACGGTGGGAACCAGGCATGTAGAGTCCATCCGTTCACCTTTTCTGCGTCGCACAAAGACACGGTGGTTGGAACCAAAGATCTCAAATTTTGACTCATCAGACCAAAGCACAGATTTCCACTGGTCTAATGTCCATTCCTTGTGTTCTTTAGCCCAAACAAGTCTCTTCTGCTTGTTGCCTGTCCTTAGCAGTGGTTTCCTAGCAGCTATTTTACCATGAAGGCCTGCTGCACACAGTGTCCTCTTAACAGTTGTTGTAGAGATGTGTCTGCTGCTAGAACTCTGTGTGGCATTGACCTGGTCTCTAATCTGAGCTGCTGTTAACCTGCGATTTCTGAGGCTGGTGAATTGGATGAACTTATCCTCCGCAGCCGAGGTGACTCTTGGTCTTCCTTTCCTGGGGCGGTCCTCATGTGAGCCAGTTTCTTTGTAGCGCTTGATGGTTTTTGCAACTGCACTTGCGGACACTTTCAAAGTTTTCCCAATTTTTCGGACTGACTGACCTTCATTTCTTAAAGTAATGATGGCCACTCGTTTTTCTTTACTTAGCTGCTTTTTTCTTGCCATAACACAAATTCTAACACAGTCTATTCAGTAGGACGATCAGCTGTGTATCCACCTGACTTCTGCCCAACACAACTCATGGTCCCAACCCCATTTATAAGGCAAGAAATCCCACTTATTAAACCTGACAGGGCACACCTGTGAAGTGAAAATCATTTCAGGTGACTACCTCTTGAAGCTCATCAAGAGAATGCCAAGAGTGTGCAAAGCAGTAATCAAAGCAAAAGGTGGCTACTTTGAAGAACCTAGAATATAAGACATATTTACAGATGTTTCACACTTTTTTGTTAAGTATATAATTCCACGTGTTCATTCATAGTTTTGATGCCTTCAGTGTGAATCTACAATTTTCATAGTCATGAAAATACAGAAAACTCTTTGAATGAGAAGGTGTGTCCAAACTTTTGGTCTGTACTGTATATGTTTCACTTTTTGAACTGAATTACTGAAAAAAAAAACTTTTTGATGATATTCTAATTTATTGAGATGCACTTGTAGACTAGAGTTGTTGTATGGAGGGCCTCCGTGTAGCAACTACCTCCTGCCCAGAAAGGATCTGCAATCTGCAAACCACAGAAACGGCAATGGCCATGCCACTTCAATGGGTCCAGTGCAGTGCGGAACAAGGGCATGGATTGAAAACCCACAGAAGCACTATGGTGGTTCCGTGGGATCTCTGGTCCTACTTCCACAATGCAAATAAGTAGTGCATGTGCTTTTTTATGTTGCAGAGCCTAGATGCGGATGGCGGCTCACATTCAAGTGAATGGGTCCGCATCTGCAAACGGTGGGTACACAGATGGTGCCTGTCCATTGCGTCAGTGGCATAGCGTGGCGGGGGGCCAGGGGTGCGGTTGCCCTGGGCGCCAAATTGCAGGGGGTGCCAGGCAGCAGGAATTTCAATGAGGGCCACGGGAGCCTATGGCTCCTGTCCCCTCCGTTATGCCTAGGCAGTGGAGCGATGCAGGAGATTGCAACTGCCTCACTGTGACCTTCTGCGTCGGGTCTCATGAGTGAGGAGTTCATGACTGGAACCCACAAGCTGTGATGAAGAGAGGTAAGTATTTTTTTTTCTTTATGTATGTATCCTACCCTAATTGCAGTGGTACTGGGGGCAGTATGGGGGTGGGGGAGGAGCAGAGACAGGAGGACCAGGCAAGAACATTATACTAATGAGGGGGCCATTATATTAAGAGGGGGGCATTATATTAATAAAGAGGGGGTCATTTTATATTAAAGGGGTTGGCCACTTTGTTAGCACTTATTAAAACTATATAGAAAGCAGAGAGACAATAGACTTAATCATATATCTTATTAAGCAGATCTGCACTGTTTCCTTGCTATTGGAAGCCACACCCCCTCTGTCCTGCACTCACAACTGCTTATCTGGTCCATGCCTACACTTGCTCTAGTCCATGGCTGAAGGAGTCTGCTGTTCTCTGGGTCCTAGAGGCACCCTGCTTGTGTCATAGTTGCTTTCCTTCTGCTGTGACTTCAGTCCTGTCTATACAGGGCTTACATAGGCTTAGCAGGGACACTTGTTAGAAGCTGAAACTTTGCAGGAGGAATAGAGAGTGAGGAGAAGCTGTGATAAACCTCACTGACTGCAGTGATGTAGCAGAGCCAGGAAGGTGCTGTGGACAACAAAGTGTGAGCAATCCTAGTGTCTGTCCTGTCTATGGCCACTCTGCAATGTGATCTTATCACAGACATGTTTATTCCAGCCAGACCAACAGGTCAGGAGCTTTAACCCCTTCTGAGCTGTCAGTATGACTGAAGTCAGTGATATCAGCAGCAGTTACTGTCCTCATCTATAAATATGTGCCCTCTCCTTCCTGCACACTGTATACAGTGATATGTGACCCCCACCACTGTATACTGTGTATAGTGATATCTGACCCCCTGTATACAGTAATAGTTGACCCCACCACCATACACTGTATATACTGATGTGTGACACCCACCATTCCATATAGAGATCAGTGAACCTCTGTAAAGTGACCTGCTTTATACTGTATATACAGATGTGACCCCCTGTACATTATATATAATGATGTGTGACCCCCTGTACGTTATATATAAAGACGTGTGACCCTTTGTACGTTATATATAGTGATGTGTGACCCCCTGCATGTTATATATAGTGACGTGTGACCCCTGTACATTATATATAGTGACATGTGACCCCTGTACATTATATATAGTGACGTGTGACCCCTGTACATTATATATAGTGATGTGTGACCCCCTGTACATTATATATAGTGATGTGTGACCCCCTGTATGTTATATATAGTGACGTGTGACCCCTGTACATTATATATAGTGATGTGTGACCCCCTGTGATATATAGTGATGCGTGACCCCCTGTAAGTGATATATAGTGATGCGTGACCCCCTGTAAGTGATATATAGTGATGCGTGACCCCCTGTACATTATATATAGTGATGTGTGACCCACCTGTACATTATATATAGTGATGTGTGACCCCCTGTGCAATATATATATATATATGTATTGTAAGGGATCGTACACGCTCAGGGGGGTCACATCACACAGTTTCTTCATAAACGCGAGGTTTTCCAGGTCCAACTCTATTTTATTGGTACCAGCACTCAACACAAAACAAATCATAAACCAAAATACCTGCCCGGCTAGGCTCTGGCTAGACATAGGTTTCCCTATCTCACCTTTAATAAGACGCTGTTCACAAGTAGCTTTTGTTGCGGCTTCCCTCAGCCATCTGGGTCAGCCGCTTCCGGGCCTTGACCTCCACACAAATTCAGAGTCTCGGGAGAGATAGTAACATAGTAACATAGTTTATAAGGCCGAAAAAAGACATCTGTCCATCCAGTTCGACCTGTTTTCCTACAAGTTGATCCAGAGGAAGGCAAAAAACCCCTGTGCGGTAGAAGCCAATTTTCCTCACTTTAGGGGAAAAAATTCCTTCCCGACTCCAATCAGGCAATCAGAATTACTCCCTGGATCAACAACAACCCATATCTAGTAACTATAACCTGTAATATTATTACCCTCCAGAAATACATCCAGGCCCCTCTTGAACTCTTTTACTGAACTTACCATCACCACCTCCTCGGGCAGAGAGTTCCATAGTCTCACTGCTCTTACCGTAAAGAATCCTCTTCTATTTTTGTGAACAAACCTTCTTTCCTCCAGGCGCAGAGGATGTCCCCTCGTCATGGATACTGTCCTTGGGATAAAGAGATCATGGGAGAGATCTCTGTACTGACCCCTGATATATTTATACATAGTTATTAGATCTCCCCTCAGTCGTCTTTTTTCTAAAGTGAATAACCCTAATTTTGATAATCTTTCTGGTACTGTAGTCCACCCATTCCAGCTATGACTTTAGTTGCCCTCCTCTGAACCCTCTCCAGCTCTGCTCTGTCTGCCTTGTTCACAGGAGCCCAGAACTGTACACAGTACTCCATGTGTGGTCTGACTAGTGATTTGTAAAGTGGCAGGACTATGTTTCTCATCACGGGCATCTATGCCTCTTTTGATGCAAC
>ONZH01009607.1:0-18566 GCA_900303285.1 Rhinella marina
GGGGGACTATGGGTCCCGCGCTGCTGTGACAAGGACCCGATGGCTCAGATAGCAGCCCGATGCTTTCCTTAGGCATCGTGGCTGCTATCCCTGCGTGCCTGTGCGATCCAGCCCCCTGGATCGCACAGGAAGCAGGCTGTAAGAGTAATACATTTACAGCCAATGCATTACAATACAAAAGTATTGTAATGCATTGTAAAGGGAATCAGACCCCCAAAAGTTAAATAAAGTGGGAAAAAAAAGTTAAAAAATAAAGTTTCCTAAAAAAAATAATAATAAAAGTTTCAAGTAAAAAAAAGCCATTTTCCAAAAAAAAAGTTTAAAAAAATTGTAAAAAAAAAAAGGTAAAAAAAGAAAAATAAACATATTAGGTATTGCCGCGTCCTTATCGACCGGCTCTATAAAAATATCACATCATCCACCCCGCCAGGTGAACGCAGTAAAAAAAAAAAAATGTGCCAAAACAGATATTTTTTTGGTCACCTTCCCTTACAAAAAGTGTAATAGCAGGCGATCAAAAAGGCATATTTATCCCAAAATGGTACCAATCAAACCGTCATCTTGTCCCGCAAAAATGATACCCTACCTGAGACAATCGCCCAAAAAATAAAAAAAATATGGCTCTCTGAAAATGGCAACACAAAAAAAAGATTTTATTCTGTTCAAAAATAAATCTAATGTGTAAAACTTTCCAAAAATAAAAAAGTCAGACATATTGGGTACCACCGCGTCCGTAACAACCTGCTCTATAAAAATATTACATGAGATGGCCCCCCAGGCGAATGCTGCAAAAAAAAAAAACCCTGCCAAAACAGACATTTTTTTCACCTTGCCTCACAAAAAGTGTAATACCACACGATCAAAAAGGCGTATGTACCCCAAAATGGTACCAATCAAACCGTCATCTCGTCCCGCAAAAAATGAGCCCCCACATAAGACAATAACTGAAAAAATAAAAATCAATGGCTCCCGCAAACCAATCCATCAAAATCTATGCTGCAAAATCCATATGGCGCTCCTTCTGTTCTGAGTCCTGCCATGTGCCCCCACAGCAGTTTACCACCACATATGGGGTGTTGCCGTATTCAGGAGGAAATGGGGAACAAATTTTGGGGTGCTTTTCTCCTGTTACCCCTTGAGAAAATGACAAATTTGGGGCTAAAGCAACATTTTATTGGAAGAAATGAAACTTTTCATTTTCACAGCCAAGTGTTTCCAAATTCCGTAAAACGCTTAGGGGGTCAAAGTGGCCAGTACCCCCCTTAATATATTCTTTGAAGGGTGTAGTTTCCAAAATGGGGTCACTTTTTGAGGGTTTCCACTGTAGGGGTACGTCAGGGTCTCTCAATTACAAAATGGTGCCTAAAAACCATTCTAGCAAAACCTGTCTCCAAAATCCATATGGCACTCCTTTCCTTCTGACCACTGCCACAAACCCATAGAGACGTTTAACACCACATATGGGGTATTTCTGTAAACTGCAGTATCAGAGTAATGTATATTGAGGTTTAGTTTGCTGTTAACCCTTGCTGTTTTGCAAGAAAAAAATATTAACATGAATAATCTACCAAAAAAGTGAAATTTTGAAATGTCACCTCCATTTTCCATTAATTCTTGTGGAACACCTCAAGAGTTAACAAAGTTTGTAACAGCAGTTTTTTATAATTTGAGGGGTGTAGTTTCTAAAATGGGGTCATTTATGGGTGGTTTCCATTACGTAAGCCACTCAAAATCACTTTATATCTGAATTGGTGCTTAAAAAAATGGTTTTGGAAATTTTGTTGAAAATTTGAAAAATAGCTTCTAAAAACTTCTAAGCCCTCTAACGTCCCAAAAAAGTAAAATTACATTTATAAAATGATGCCAACATAAAGTATACATATGGGGAATGTAAAATAATAACTAGTAGTAGTATAAATAAGTAGAGAAATTGAAATATTGAAATTTGCTAATTTTTCCAAATTTTTGCTAAATTTGGTATTTTTTTATAAATAAAAATGAAATATTTTGCCACAAATTTACGACTATCATGAAGCACAATATGTGACGAGAAAACAATCTTAGAATGGCCTGGATAAGTAAAAGCGTTCCAAAGTTATTACCACATAAAGTGACACATGTCAGATTTGCAAAAAACGGCCTGGGATTTGAGGTGAAAAGTGGCCCGGTACTGAAAGGGTTAATAACCACCCTCATTTTTCTATCGCAGAGCTAGTTACTTACCCACATACAGACATTTTCTCCCAGGCCAAGCATTCTCATTTTATATACTAACCGTTTATGCGGTACAATGTCAAGTCTAGAACTAACCGCCTCATACAAACTGATTAAATTAGTTTGACATGACCGTTCCCTCATGAAGCCATTCTGATACGGCGTTATTTGCTTTTTTCATTGAGGTACACCAAGATAGCATCTCTTAGAAAACCTTCAAACAGTTTACCCACGACAGACATTAAACTTACCAGCCTATAGTTTCCAGGCTCTGTTTTTTGGACCCTTTTTGAATATTAGCATCACATTTGTTATGAGCCAATCCTAGTCTACAGGACTATTTTTTCCATCATGTATAAAAGAACCAAACGGAACCCATAGACATATATTAGGACGGACCAAAACAGAATGCCTCTTAAAGGCTTCCATTTTGCATTCCGTCATAAAATTCAGTTATATTCCATTATAACGTAACCTATAATGGAATTCCATAATGTGAATATGAACCCGCCCTAAATGGTGATGTGAAGTCAGACTAAGGCCAAGTTCTCACTTTAGTTATTTGGTCAGTTATTTCCATCAGTTATTGTCAGCCAAAACCAGGTGCAAGTCAAAAGCTCAGAACAGGTACAGATCATTCCATTTTAATCTGTCATAATAGAGGTCTACGGGCAAGCATAAAGGATCTGCCTGGTTTTCTTTTATCCAGGATGGAAAAGAAAGTGATTGTGGGAGACTATGTGTGAATCAGATCAATTAAGGAAACGCAAGAGACCTTGGTTGACACAGGAACAAAACCACCAGCTAAATGTTGTATTCAGAGTCTGGTTTGGAAATGGCATCAAACTGGCTCTGTTGCAAACACAAAGAAACCGAGGCCTCCATCAATCAGGGCGGCTGAAGTTGTGCATTAAATTAAGCAGCACATTGCAAGTAGCACCCAAAAATCAACTCGAAGACTATCTCAGCAAGTTGGTGTATCACAAATGATATCTCAGTGAGTGAAATCTCAGAACCTGAAACTGTACTGATTAGTGTGTGTGCAGGAACTGAAAGAGTCTGACAAAGCTAAACACGGAAATTACTGTACTTGGTTGCTGACAGACATTTGGACCCATTGCTTTGTTTCATTTATCAGGTTACGTAAATTCCCAGAATGCAAGGTACTGGTCTGACCCACAAAACACCACTTCACGACAAGAAAATTGGCGTTTGGTGTGCAGTGTCAGGAACATGAATAGTGGGCCCAACTGTGAATACTGCAATTTACCTGGACATCTTTGAACAGTTCCACAACTAACTAACACCAGAAGAAAAAATGTCCTGTTTTTTCCAACAATGTGGGGCAACATGCTACATTACAGCCACCACATTCGCCATACTTGTGTCCACTAACAATCCACATCCCCTGGATGAAGTCAAGGAAAACATCACAAATACTATCCAAAGCATCACTGTTGAAGAGCTGCAAGCAGTATCAGCCAACATAATCAGACGTGCCCATAGATGCATAGATGTGAACAGGGACCAGTTTCAGCATATTTTGTGACTTGTGGGTAATTAAAAAAAACAATCCACTTGCTTGTTCATCTTGTCATACTATCACTGGCATTCAGCTTGGGCCCCCCTTCCCTTAGTGCTTTGTGGCCAGGAGCAAGGGAGGACATAGCCTTAGTGCTGCCTGAGGCAAAAATTGAAACAGCACCCCCCCATGACAACTTCTTGACCTAAACCTTTCCCTCCAGCCAGAATGTAACCTAACCAGCATGCACTTTCTATTATACTGGTGTATTCTTATGTAGCACAAGGGTCTTCTGGCCCTGGGCCCAGTAATGACTGCTACCTTTGCACCCCTGGCTGAAGGCAGGATACTTTTTCGTGGGCCACCCGCTATAATTTATACCCATTGTGGAGGATATCTAACTGGATAGTACAAAATTTCATACCTAAACATACATGTTCATTGGTCTTTTTAAGACTAAATATACATGCTCATTGGTTGATTGTGTAGTATTATTTTACTGGGGGCAGTTGTACATTGTAAATGCGGCAATGTCTTGTCTGGACACCTCTGTGTTGACCTATGTCACATATAATTATACCCTTTATTGTAGATAGTGAATCCATTGGAAACAAACAATGATTTTCTTGGACAGAAGAAAGCAACCCATTGTTCCTAGCAGCCAAGAAGGCTCCATTTACCTAGCAATCCCTGAGGTCTAAATTTTCACATTTAAAGGGTATATTAGACTGCCAGATTTTTTGTCAAATGATCACTAATGAGCATTCCTATGAACACTCGATAGCGATCAGCTGTAGGGTACTTTCACACCTGTGTCAGGGGACTCTGGCAGGCTGTTCCGTGCTGCCGCAGGTGCACGTCTGGGGCCGGAACTACGCTCCGGCCCCATTTACTGTAATGGGGTGGGCCACAGATCCGGCCGCAGCACAGCAAACCCTGCGGAGAGGCGGCCGGAACAAAAGTACAACAGTGAATGGGGCCGGAGCGTAGTTCCGGCCCCACGCATGCACCTGCGGCAGCCTGCCGGAGTTCCCTGACGCAGGTGTGAAACTAGACTTCTCTGTCGGCTACAGGCTCTACCGTAGGGATGGGCTGCACCTCAATGGGGAAGGGGCAGCTGTTTTGGGGGAGAAGATGGCTAGAAGGCTGGAGGAGTGTTTAAACTAGGGACTGGGGGAGGGTAACTACATTATAGGAGGGGAAGATAGTGCAGATAGAGACCTGGGGCAAGGTAATGGAACTGGGGGAGGAATGGAAGGAGGAACTAGAACAGATCAGAAGGAAAGGTGTAGGGTAAGAAATATACATCAACCTCTTAATTGTATGTACACTAATGCCAGAAGCCTAGCTAATAAAACTGGTGAACTGGAATTAGTGATGTGTGAGGAGGACTATGACATAGTGGGAGTAACTGAGACATGGCTGGATGATAGCTATGACTGGGCAGTTAATGTACAGGGTTACAATCTTTTTAGAAAGGATCGTCAAAACCGGAGAGGGGGAGGGGTCTGCCTTTATGTAAAGTCATGCCTAAAGCCCACACTCCGGGAAGATATAAGTGAGGGACATAAAGATGTGGAGTCACTGTGGGTAGAAATAAATGGAGCCAAAAACAATAATAAAATACTAATAGGGGTTTATTATAAACCACCCAATATATCAGAGACCACAGAAAATCTACTTCTAAATGAAATAGACGAGGCGGCAAATCAATCGTTATTATGGGGGACTTTAACTACCCAGATATAGACTGGGAAACTGAAACCTGTACATCTCATAAAGGAAACAGGTTCTTGGAAATAACCAAAGATAATTACCTTTCCCAACTGGTTCAGGACCCCACTAGAGGGATGGCCATACTGGACTTAGTATTAACCAATAGACCTGACAGAACAACAGGTGTGCAGGTTGGGGGACACCTGGGAAACAGTGACCATAACATAATAACCTTCCAATTGTCATTCAAAAGAGCGTTTCTTCAGGGAGGAACAAAAATACCAAACTTCAAAAAAGCTAAATTTAGCCAACTAAGAGAGGCCATAGGCCTAACTAACTGGGACAAAGTCCTCAAAAATAAAAATACAGCCACAAAATGAGATATTTTTAAAAGCATCCTAATATCTAATTGTGAGAGGTACATACCATATAGGAATAAAATAATAAGAAACAAGAAAAAACCAATGTGGATAAATAGAACTGTAAATAAAGCAATAAATGACAAAAAGAAAGCATTTAAATCACTAAAACAGGAGGGGAGTGAGGAAACATTGAAAAACTATAAGGAAAAAAATAGAATATGTAAAAGACAAATAAAAACAGCCAAACTAGAGACCGAGAGATTAATCGCCAAAGAGAGTAAAACTAACCCTAAAATGTTCTTCAATTATATAAATACTAAAAAGTATAAACCTGAAGGTGTCGGCCCCTTACAGAGTAATGAGGGGGGAGTAGCAGAGAGCGATGAGGAGAAAGCGAAGCTACTAAATAACTTTTTCTCCACTGTATTCACTGAGGAAAATAAAATGTCAGATGAAATGCAGAGTATAAAAGTAAATTCCCCTTTAAAAGTGTCCTCTCTGACCCAGGAAGAGGTGCAGCAACGTCTTAAAAATATTAAAATAGACAAATCACCAGGACCGGATGGCATACACCCCCCGTATCCTAAGAGAATTAAGTAATGTAATTGACAGACCCTTATTTCTGATATTTAAGGACTCTATACTGACGGGGAGTGTTCCACAGGATTGGCGCATAGCAAATGTGGTGCCAATATTCAAAAAGGGTCCAAAAACAGAGCCTGGAAACTATAGGCCGGTAAGTTTAACTTCTGTTGTGGGTAAACTGTTTGAAGGTTTTCTGAGAGATGCTATCTTGGAGTACCTCAATGAAAATAAGCAAATAACTCCATATCAGCATGGCTTCATGAGGGATCGGTCATGTCAAACCAATTTAATCACTTTCTATGAGGAGATAAGTTCTAGACTTGACCGCGGCGACTCAATGGATGTCGTATATTTGGACTTCTCCAAAGCGTTTGACACGGTACCACATAAAAGGTTAGTATACAAAATGAGAATGCTTGGCCTGGGAGAAAATGTCTGTATGTGGGTAAGTAACTGGCTTAGTGATAGAAAACAGAGGGTGGTTATTAACGGTACATACTCAGATTGGGTCACTGTCACTAGTGGGGTACCACAGGGGTCTGTATTGGGTCCTATTCTCTTCAATATATTTATTAATGATCTTGTAGAAAGCTTGCACAGTAAAATATCAATTTTTGCAGATGACACTAAACTGTGTAAAGTAATTAACACAGAGGAGGACAGTGCACTGCTACAGCAGGATCTGGATAGACAGGAGGCTTGTCCGGTGTCAGACAGCTGCTGCCAAGGCCAATAAGATAATGGGTTGCATCAAAAGAGGCATAGATGCCCGTGATGAGAACATAGTCCTGCCACTTTACAAATCACTAGTCAGACCACATATGGAGTACTGTGTACAGTTCTGGGCTCCTGTGAACAAGGCAGACATAGCAGAGCTGGAGAGGGTTCAGAGGAGGGCAACTAAAGTAATAACTGGAATGGGTGGACTACAGTACCCAGAAAGATTATCAAAATTAGGGTTATTCACTTTAGAAAAAAGACGACTGAGGGGAGATCTAATAACTATGTATAAATATATCAGAGGTCAGTACAGAGATCTCTCCCATCATCTATTTATCCCGAGGACTGTGACTGTGACGAGGGGACATCCTCTGCGTCTGGAGGAAAGAAGGTTTGTACATAAACATAGAAGAGGATTCTTTACGGTAAGAGCAGTGAGACTATGGAACTCTCTGCCTGAGGAGGTGGTGATGGTAAGTTCACTAAGAGAGTTCAAGAAGGGCCTGGATGTATTTCTGGAGGGTAATAATATTACAGGTTATAGTTACTAGAGATGGGTCGTTGATCCAGGGAGTTATTCTGATTGCCTGACTGGAGTCGGGAAGGAATTTTTCCCCCTAAAGTGAGGAAAATTGGCTTCTACCTCACAGGGGGTTTTTTTGCCTTCCCCTGGATCAACTTGTAGGAAAACAGGCTGAACTGGATGGACAGATGTCTTTTTTCGGCCTTACAAACTATGTTACTATGTTACTATGTTAAATAAAAGGGGTCAAGGGCACTCTGCTATTTGGATATTATTGGAGTAGTGTATTGTTTACACTTCCTCAATGAGGATATAAATAATACTGTAATGAGTTAGGATATATAGAAAAACTGTAATTTATTCACATAATCAAAAATCCATAGGACATAAAAATAAATAGTAAAATAAAGTAAAATAAAATAAAATACACCTTGGATTTCTGTTCCGGCTTCCAGCGCCGTAAGTGTAAGCATTAATACAGCCTCCAAGCACGTATATATCAACCATCTCTGCACGTATCAAGTACCATCATTCTAAACATCATTGTGACATCTTACTTGTCATTTAAATATTGATAAAGAGTGACTGTACTTTCCGTAAAATGGATCAAGTAGAAGGAATGACATTAACATTATAATCCATATATGTTTTTATGAACTTGGGAATACGCAAAATATTCACTCAAGTGTCATAGTAAAGGGTGACTGCAATATTTCAAACATCTTACTAACAATATGCTTTTTGATTGAATAACAGTAAAGTCACCAAAAGGACACCTACTGGAAACGTATATACCAATAAGTTTAAATGCAATAATTAATTGCAATTGGTATGTTAATTTTGGTCTCAGTATAACGCAGCTAATATTGCATTACTAATGTCCTACTAACGTAGTTACTGCAGTTTTGTTTTTATCCAAGGTGTATTTTATTTTATTTCACTTTATTTTACTATTTATTTTTATGTCCTGTCTATATGGATTTTTGATTATGTGAATAAATTACAGTTTTTCTATATATCCTAACCCATTACAGTATTATTTATATCCTCAATGAGGAAGTGTAAACAATACACTACTCCGATAATATCCAAATAGCAGAGTGCCCTTGACCCCTCTTATTTGTCTATTATTTCTATTGGGTGAGCGAACCAAACAAGTGAGCACCTGATTCCATTGTTTTTACTGGGGAGAGCCGCTAAATATCTCAATTCTCTAAACTATTTCGCAGGTGGGAAACTAGTCTAATACGAGCAAATGCTCGTTCATCGGGCAATTGTGATTTTTAAGCAAAATCAGATGAAATGCAGAATGTAAAAGTAAATTCCCCATTAAAAGTGCCCTGTCTGACCCAGGAAGAAGTACAGTGGCATCTTAAAAAGATTAAAATAGACAAATTGCCAGGACCAGATTGCATACACCCCCGTATCCTAAGAGAATTAAGTAATGTCATAGCCAGACCCTTATTTCTGATATTTAAATATTCTATACTAACAGGGAGTGTTCCACAGGATTGGCGCATAGAAATTTTGGTGCCGATATTCAAAAAGGGTCCAAAAACGGAGCCTGAAAACTACAGGCCGGTAAGTTTAACATCTGTTGTGGGTAAACTGTTTGAAAGTTTTCTAAGAGATGCTATCTTGGAGTACCTCAATGAAAATAAGCAAATAACTTCATATTAGCATGGCTTCATGAGGGATAAGTCATGTAAAACTAATTTAATCAGTTTCTATGAGGAGGTAAGGTCTAGACCTGACCGCGGCGAATCAATGGATGTCGTATATCTGGACTTCTCCAAAGCATTTGACACTGTACCACATAAAAGGTTGGTATATAAAATGAGAATGCTTGGCCTGGGAGAAAATGTCCGTATGTAGGTAAGTAACTGGCTCTGTGATAGAAAACAAAGGGTGGTTATTAACGGTGCACACTCAGATTGGGTCACTGTCACTAGTGGGGTACCACAGGGGTCAGTATTAGGCCCTATTCTCTTCAATATATTTATTGATGATCTTGTAGAAGGCTTGCACAGTAAAATATCCATTTTTGCAGATGACACTAAGCTGTGTAAAGTAATTAACACAGAAGAGGACAGTGCACTGCTACAGATGGATCTGGATAGACCGGAGGCTTAGGAAGAGAAGTGGCAGATGAGGTTTAACACTGACAAATGTAAGGTTATGCACATGGGAAGGAATAATGCAAGTCACCAGTACATACTAAATGGTAAAACACTGGGTAACACTGAAATAGAAAAGGTCTTAGGAATTTTAGTGAACAGCAAACTAAGCTATAGAAACCAGTGTCAGGCAGCTGCTGCCAAGGCCAATAAAATAATGGATTGCATCAAAGGGGGCATAGATGCCTGTGATGAGAACATAGGCCTGCCACTTTACAAATCACTAGTCAGACCACACATGGAGTACGGTGTACAGCTGTGAACAGGTCAGACATAGCAGACCTGGAGAGGGTTCAGAGGAGGCAACTAAAGTAATAACTGGAATCGGTGGACTACAGTACCCTGATAGATTATCAAAATTAGGGTTATTCACTTTAGAAAAAAAACGACTGAGGGGAGATTTAATAACTATGTATAAATATATCAGAGGTCAGTACAGAGATCTCTCCCATGATCTATTTATCCCGAGGACTGTGACTGTGACGAGGGGACATCCTCTGCATCTGGAGGAAAGAAGGTTCGTATATAAACATAGAAGAGGATTCTTTATGGCAAGAGCAGTGAGACTATAGAACTCTCTGCCTGAGGAGGCGGTGATGGTGAGTTCACTAAAAGAGTAGCCTGGTTGTATTTCTGGAGTGTAATAATATTACAGATTATAGTTACTAGAGAGGGGTCGTTGATCCAGGGAGTAATTCTGATTGCCTGATTGGAGTCGGGAAGGATTTTTTTCTCCTAAAGTGGGGAAAATTGTCTTCTATCTCACAGGGTTTTTTTTTTTTTTGCCTTCCTCTGGATCAACTTGCAGGATAACAGGCCGAAATGAATGGACAGATGTCTTTTTTCAGCCTTAAAAACTATGTTACTTATATGACGCTGAGCACATGCACTCAACTTCTTTGATGACCATTGCGAGGCCTGTTCTGAGTGGAACCTGTCTTGTTAAACCACTGTAGGGTCAGTTTCAGGGTGTTGGCAATCTTCTTATAGCCTAGGCTAGTGGTCGGCAACCTTCCGCACTGTGTTAAAACTACAACTCCCTGCATGCTCCATTCACGTCTGAAAACAGCTAAGCAAGTGTGCATGCTGGGAGTTGTAGTTTCACCAAAGTTGGTGTGCCAAACGTTGCTGATCCCTGGCCTAGGCCATCTTTATGTAAAGCAACATTTCTTTTTTTTCAATCCCCAGAGATACTGGTCATACTGTGACCAGTATGAGAGTGTGAGAGGGATAACACCAAACTTTAACACACCTGCTCCCCATTCACTAACCAGTCACTGGGAAGGGAAAATGGCTTACTGGGTAATCACTTAGGGGTGTAATCACTTAGGGGTGTAATCACTTTTGTTGCCAGTGGTTTAGACCCCCATACAGCAACCCCATTAGTAGCAATGTCCTCTATATTGTGCTCAATAATAATGCCCCCACAGCACCCCCAATATTAATAATTAATAAATAAAGGCTTGAGTGAATCAATCTCTGGATCATAGATCCAAAGCCAATTCATTCAAATACTTACATTTTAATGCTGTATCCATACAGCATTAAAATTTATTGGCTTCATGGCGCCAAGATTCTTCTCGCCCGAAGTCGTTCAAGACTTCAGTTTATTCCTATTGTATTCATACAGTATTTAGGTATTGAAAAACAATTTAAAATAGCAATCAGAACTGGGCTTTGGTATTGGCTGGTACCTCGGTATCAAAGCCCAGTTCGGATTGCTATTTTAAATTGTTTTTCAATACACAGATATGAATACAGTAGGAATTCACCAAAGTCTTGCACAACTTCAGGTGAGAAGAACCTTGGCTCCATGGAGTCAATACATGTTAATGCTCTACGCATGCAGCATTAAAATGTAAGTATTTGACAGAATCGAGTTTAGATCTATAATCTGAAGGTCGATTCACTCAAGCCTATTAACAATGCCCCCATTGGGCCCCTAATAGAAATAAAGCCTCCCATAGTACCCCCAACAGTAAAAAGGGCCCTCTGTAAGGCACCAATATAAGCGCCCACAGTAGTAATAAAGCCCCTTATAGTGTCTTCAGTAGATAAAATAGTTATCATAGCCCCTCTGGATTATTAGGATATGTAATGCCCCTGCAGCGACCAGGCCGCAGGGGTATATATGTGAGTGTGTAGGCACAGTGGTGGTGAGCCGAATGGGTATAATATTACTCACAGCTCTGTTGCTCCCTGGGCCGGCGTGCAGTGAGGGGAAGGTGACGCCACTTCCTTCGGGGCACTCTCTGGTTGGTACAGGGGCTCTGCCAGACAGTGGTACGAGATGCCCTTGATGACAGATGATTATGGTGTCAGGTGGTAGGGTCCCTGTCTGTCGTGACGCCAGCACCTTGTGGTACAGAGGTGGACAGCGGAAAAGATGAAAAACACAAGACAATTCTTTACGGTAAGAGCAGTGAGACTATGGAACTCTCTGCCTGAGGAGGTGGTGATGGTAAGTTCACTAAAAGAGTTCAAGAAGGGCCTGGATGTATTTCTGGAGGGTATTACAGGTTATAGTTACTAGAGAGGGGTCGTTGATCCAGGGAGTTATTCTGATTGCCTGATTGGAGTCGGGAAGGAATTTTTCCCCCTAAAGTGAGGAAAATTGGCTTCTACCTCACAGGGTTTTTTTTTGCCTTCCTCTGGATCAACTTGTAGGAAAACAGGCTGAACTGGATGGACAGATGTCTTTTTTCGGCCTTACAAACTATGTTACTATGTTACAATTTGGTTGCAAAACAGTAATAACTTTTACTTGAGATAGGTCCGCCTTGAGGTGAATGATGTTTCCAGTACAAAAAGGCTTTAGATAATATTTCAGTACAAAAAGACTTCCTTTCAAGGGTCAATGCTATAAGACTCCTTAGTAGGCTGGGCAATATATATATCAAGAAATCAAACAAAAGGACTCCTAAAACATTCATATTTACTAGATATGCATTAAAAAGGCCGTAATGATACGGTGTTGATACTTAAATATAACAAGATATGTGCAAAGAGCCCGAACCCTAGTCTGACCCTGTATGGCCCTAGGGTAGGCCCTTTGCCCAGGGATAGCCCCTGATGGTGGGGGTACCCTGTCCCCGTACCTAACCTGCAGGCCCTAGAGAAACCCTGGATCTCTGCAGGAATAGGGGTGAAAAGAGACACAACCCCAACAAATAATGAAAAACAATAAATAACCCAATGGGTTGTTTAAAAAATGATATTATTGTGTAAAACTTAAAGGGGTTGTCCGGGTTCAGAGAAGAACCCGGACATACCTGCAATTTCACCCAGGCAGCCCGCCTGAAGAGGGCATCGGAGCAACCTATGCTCTGATGCCCTCCTTTGCCCTGCGCTAATTAGCGCAGGGCAAAGGAATTTAGCCAGGTTCCGGTGACGTACCGGTCCCTGCCGGGCAGAGGCTTCCGCCTGGCAGTGAGCCAGTGACGTCATCGGCGCTGATGGACGGGCTTTAGCGCTGCCCTAGCCAGTAAAACGGCTAGGGCAGCGCTAAAGCCGGCCCATTAAGGCCGGTGACGTCACCGAACTCACTGCCGGGCGGAAGTACCCGCCCAGCAGCGAGTATTTATAAACAAAAGAGACCTTGCCCTGCGCGATCTAGCGCAGGGCAAGGGGGGGGCATCGGAGCATGAGATGCTCCGATGTCCTCTTCAGGCGGGCTGCCTGGGTGAAATTGCAGGTATGTCCGGGTTCTTCTCTGAACCCGGACAACCCCTTTAAATAAATACAAAAAAGTACACGTTAGGTATCGCCACGTCCGTAACAACCTGCTCTACAAAAATCTCACATGAAGTAACCCCTCAGGTGAAAGCAGTAAAAAAATAAAAATTAAAAACTGTGTCAAAAAAGCCATTTTTTGTCACCTTACATCACAAAAAGTGTAATACAAAGCGATCAAAAAGGCGTATGCCCCCCCAAATTAGTACCAATCTAACCGTCACCTCATCCCGCAAAAAAGTAGCCCCTACCTGAGACAATCGCCCAAAAAATAAAAAAATACAGCTCTCAAACTATTGAGACACTAAAACAAGGTTTTTTTTTGCTTTTAGGAGTCTCCAGACCGGAGAGCAACCGCAACATGCTTGGGGGGGGGGGGGGGGGAATCTTCACTACAGGGGCGTAGCGTGGTTCCGGCCATACACGTGCACCTGCGGCAGCACGGATCCGACGGGCCCTTTACCCACCGGATCCGTGCTGCCGCTAGTGTGAAAGTAGCCTAAGTGTTTTAGTACTAAAAATAAAAATGGTCACAAAATAACAAATCGTACTGTACTCATTATGCAATGCCACATTCTTTGTAAAGAGCATTTGTTCTGCTGGTTTCGGGTTACACAGTTGGTGTGCTGCTACACCCCAGCTACAGTAAACAAAGCGTTCACTAGTCCCTTTGTAAAAGAACAATAGATGGAGCATGTGGGGGTTGGTGCCGTATTTGTACTGCAGCCTCTATACATACTGTATTCAGTACATTTACACAGCAGAGTACATTTACTTTTTTTGTATTTATTTAAGTTTTACACAATGATATCCTTTTTTGCGGGATGAGGTGACGGTTAGATTGGTACTATTTTGGGGGGCATACGCCTTTTTGATCGCTTTGTATTACACTTTTTGTGATGTGAGGTAACAAAAAATGGCTTTTTTGACACCGTTTTTATTTTTTTACTGCTTTCACCTGAAGGGTTACATCATGTGAGATTTTTGTAGAGCTGATCATTACGGACGTGGCGATACCTAACATGTTTAGGTTATTTTATTTTATTTATTTTTACCCAATTATAAAAGTGCGTATATGAAAAAAATGTTTTTTTTTTTGTTTTTTTTGTTTTACTTTTTCATTTTTTTTAACACTTTTTTGACTCAGACCCACTTGGTTCTTGAAGATCCAGTGGATCTGATGTCTCTATAATACACTGCAGTACACTATATAGTGTACTATAGTGTACTGCAGTGTATTTTTCTTTTGCACTAAGCCTGATCAGGTGTCACACTCTGGGGTGGAGGGTATAGCCACACCAAGCGTAAGAGGGAAGGGAAAAGACCAAACAAGGGAAATGGTCACCTCCTGCAGGAATCCCTGAAACTAGGCCCTGGCTGACTACCAGTATGAACAGGCCTTAGTGGTAGGAGAGTTCATACACAGGAACCTAATAACAAACTGACCCTGTACAACCCTGCAGCTAGTGACAGGAGAAAGAGTAAAACTGTTCCTCCAAAAGGACGGACGAACAGGAAACTCCAGAAGGCAAAACCAAAACATGGAAACGTAGGATAAGCACAATAGGGAAAATAACATTTATCTTAATGCAGATATTGCAGCAACCGAATCTCAGCCTAGATCCACACCAAACACAACAATGACAGCAGAAAGTATAAACCGCAAGGAATACTGGGAGAGGAAGGGGTAAATAGGGGAAAGATAATTACCACACCCACAACAGCTGAGGGGAAGGGGTGTGGTAAACAGCAACCAAACCAAGAGGAAAACATGTCAAATTATGTCACTTTTGAAAGTCTAGCCGAACGCCTGCAACCTGACGCAAGTATGTTCGTGACATTAGGCTCCTGCCTTTAGCAGGAGCCTGGTCAGGCTTGATATACCATGGCAAGCCGGATGCCTATGATACAATCCCACACAGCCCCGCCCCCTCCTCCGTACAATGTCACACAGCGCCCCCTCCACCTCCGTACAATCTCACACACCGCCCCCCCTCCTCCTCATTTTGGTTCATATATCACGATCTTCCACATGGGGACTTTCTAATCTCCCCCTGGCCCTGACCCAAACTCGTTTATGGCATTTTTTTGGGACAATTGTTTGTATGTATATAAAGACTAGTAGTCTGTCTATATGTCATGTGCAGTATTACCTGATGAAGGGGATTGTATGGATTTCCATTACTCAAAAGAATCTACTTGTGATCGAGTTCTTTGCGCCACAGGAGAAAAAAACACTTTCCATTCTTTATACTGGGTGCTTTCTGATAAATGGGCCCACGCTCCCCATAGAAGTATGTGTGGATAGACAACCGAGCGCCTAGTCATCTGGTTGTGTCCAGGTGCTTTTGGGCTCCTCCCGGTCACTAGTGCGGTGGAGTCCAGAGGCTAGTGTTGCTTTCACCTCCACCTACTCTATATCCTGGTTGCACTGGTCTGTATAAAGTAGCTCTTAAGGTTTTCACCACACTCCCTCAGCTTGGCCAGGGTCAAGGGCTATCATGGCAGCTACATGATGGACTGCCTTCGCTCCTCCTTTCTCCTCTAAGAAAACTCTCTGCTCTACACTGGTTCTAACCTGTTCTATCTATCTATATATATATATATATAAGCCTGGGTAATAGCACCACCTAGTGGCAACAAATATAAATGTCAGTACACCATCCTTCTAGGATTCCTACAGCATTAAAACACATGCATAACAGCAATGACATGGCATTTGTAGTTCCCACTACAACACTATAAGTGGGACACTGCACCCCCCTCTGTGTTATTAGAATATATAATACCCCCCTTTGTATAATTAGACCATATTATAGCCTCCTCTATATTAGTAGTATATATAATAGCCCTGGTCTGCGCAGCAGGGTTAGAGAATTGCTACAATTCACTTTCTGCCTCAGACAACGTTTCTCTGTAGTCTTTAGTGTGGTTATAGCACCATCTAGTGGTGTTAAATTGCATTACACCTTGCTTTTCTGCATACCTCCCAACCGTCCCGGATCCAGCGGAACAGTCCCGGATTGCAGTGGCAGTCCCGCTGTCCCGGTACGGGGGAGGTATGTCCCGGTCTCTGGCAGCTGTCTCTGCGTCCATAGGACGCAGAGACACTTGCCTGTTGCAGGAAGGAGCAGACAGCCAGAATCGGCTGCCTGCTTCTTCCATCCTCCCTCCTGTCCCCCCTGCAGCTCCCCGTACCTTTCATCTATGCATCGGGTCTCGGCGGGGGGGCGGGGCCAGCCGTCAGCATTGGCTCCGCCCCCTTCAGGCACGAGCAGAAGATCTTCCTGCTGGTGATGCTGGCCCTGCTGCTAGGAAAAATGTAAGTATAATACTTTTAATTTTTTAACTTTCTGTGGACTGTGACATCAATGTTAATCCCTGGACTGTGACATCACTGTGTTTATTATCCCTGGACTGTGACATCAATGTTTATTATCCCTGGACTGTGACATCACTGTGTTTATTATCCCTGGACTGTGACATCAATGTTTATTATCCCTGTACTGTGACATCACTGTGTTTATTATCCCTGTACGGTGACATCACTGTGTTTATTATCCCTCTACGGTGACATCACTGTTTATTATCCCTGGACTGTGACATCACTGTGTTTATTATCCCTGTATGGTGACATCACTGTTTATTATCCCTGGACTGTGACATCACTGTGTTTATTATCCCTGTACTGTGACATCACTGTGTTTATTATCCCTGTACTGTGACATCACTGTGTTTATTATCCCTGTACGGTGACATCACTGTTTATTATCCCTGTACTGTGACATCACTGTGTTTATTATCCCTGTACGGTGACATCACTGTTTTTATCCCTGGACTGTGACATCACTGTGTTTATTATCCCTGGACTGTGACATCACTGTCTTTATTATCCCTGTACGGTGACATCACTGTCTTTATTATCCCTGGACTGTGACATCACTGTCTTTATTATCCCTGGACAGTGACATCGCTGTGTTTATTATCCCTGTACTGTGACATCTCTGTTTTTATTATCTCTGTATGGTGACATCACTGTGTTTATTATCCCTGTACAGTGACATCGCTGTGTTTGTGACATCACTGTGTTTATTATCTCTGTACTGTGACATCGCTGTGTTTATTATCCCTGTACTGTGACATCACTGTGTTTATTATCCCTGTACTGTGACATCACTGTGTTTATTATCCCTGTACTGTGACATCGCTGTTTATTATCTCTGTACAGTGACATCGCTGTGTTTATTATCCCTGTACGGTGACATCACTGTGTTTATTATCCCTGTACAGTGACATCGCTGTGTTTATTATCCCTGTACTGTGACATCGCTGTGTTTATTATCCCTGTACAGTGACATCACTGTGTTTATTATCCCAGTGCAGGAAGAGGTAAGTGGTCTGTGTTTGTGTGTTTGTTTTCTATTTTTCAGGGTCGTGAATGCAGAGGACTACGTCGGATTCGGTGGACTACGTCGGACCAGCTTTTTTTTTTTTTTTTTTATAAAATGGTCAAACAGGGGGTCTGGGGGAGTGTTTATTTCAATAAAATGTTTTATACTGGTGTGTGTGTATTTTTTTTTACAATACTACAGTTTTAGTAATTATGGCTATCTACAGACGGCCCTGATTACTAATACTGGGCTTAGTGCTTTGCCGGTATGGGCAGGGCCAGCACTAACCCCAACATTATTACCTCGGCACCCACCGCCACCAGGGGTATCGGGAAGAGCCGGGTACCCGCAGGACCGGACCTTCTAAATTGAGGGTCTGGCTCTGGGGCGGGCTGCAGGCTGGTACCATTAGGCTGGAAGGGCCAATAACCGTGTCCCTTCCCACCCTGGTAGTGCCAGGCTGCTGCTGCTGGTTGTATCTGGCTGGAGAAGGAAAAAAGGGGGGACCCCACGCCATTTTTTTTTTTATTATTTAATTATTTTTGTAAAAAAATGGCATGGGGTCCCCCCCTTTTTTCCTTCTCCAGCCAGATACAACCAGCAGCAGCAGCCTGGCACTACCAG
>ONZH01009608.1:0-55705 GCA_900303285.1 Rhinella marina
GAGGGGCTAACAGGTTTAAACTCTGCGACCCACATTTTCTCAGCAGACTCCACCAGGCCTCCATTCTAGGCAGGATGTGAGTATGATTGCCCTATCTCTCTTGGACACCCTAGGGTGTCATTCATGTGTTATAACAGGATAGACAGCCATGGGCTATAGCATGATCGATGGAGTCTCCACCCCATTTAGGCTAGTGATGTTTATTTACTTATTATTATTCTGTGAATTCTCTGTGTTATCGTATATATAATTACTTAGTCAATATATTTGTTCACGTAGCCTGTGTAAGACTATTCATTCTCAAATCTTTCTAATGCAGTTTACGTTACAGGTGGTGTCCCCGAGTTACATGCCTGTCTGCTGCTCTGGCTGTTCATAGTTTCACAGTTTTGGGGAGTACTAGCTCTCTTTTGGGAGAGCGCCTTAATCAACGTGAGGAGGATTATAGGCCATACATGCTCCTCTGGAATTCTGTGAAGAAAGGGATGCAAATGAGCTCTTACCCAGCACTGTCCTGGATGCCACCAGATGTAGGGCAGCTATCCTAGACGTCAATGTTCAACCCTTTAAATAGGCCTTAGTCTAGTGTAAATGCTGCAGTCAGTCCATAGTCTGGTATAAATGCTGCGGTCAGTCCATAGTCTGGTGTAAAGCTGCGCGTCAGTCCAATAGTCTGGTGTAAATGCTGCGGTCAGTCCATAGTCTGGTGTAAATTGCTGCGGTCAGTCCATAGTCTGGCGTAAATGCTGCAGTCAGTCCATAGTCTGGCGTAAATGCTGCGGTCAGTCCATAGTCTGGTGTAAATGTTGCGGTCAGTCCACAGTCTGGTGTAAATGCTGTGGCCAGTCCACAGTCTGGTGTAAATGCTGCGGCCAGTCCACAGTCTGGTGTAAATGCTGCAGTCAGTCCACAGTCTGGTGTTAAATGCTGTGCTCAGTCCACAGTCTGGTGTAAATGCTGCGCTCAGTCCACAGTCTTGGTGTAAATCCTGCAGTCAGTCCACAGTCTGGTATAAATGCTGGCGGTCAGTCCATAGTCTGGTGTAAATGCTGCGGTCAGTCCACAGTCCTGGTGTAAATGCAGCAGCCAGTCCACAGTCTGGTGTAAATGCTGCGGCCAGTCCACAGTCTGGTGTAAATGCTGCAGTCAGTCCATAGTCTGGTGTAACTGCTGCAGTCAGTCCATAGTCTGGAGTAAATTTTGCGGTCAGTCCATAGTCTGGTGTAACTGCTGCAGTCAGTCCATAGTCTGGAGTAAATTTTGCGGTCAGTCCATAGTCTGGTGTAACTGCTGCAGTCAGTCCATAGTCTGGAGTTAAATGCTGCGGTCAGTCCATAGTCTGGTGTAAATGCTGCGCTCAGTCCATAGTCTAGTGTAACTGCTGCGGTCAGTCCATAGTCTGGTGTAACTGCTGTGGTCAGTCCATAGTCTGGTGTAACTGCTGCGGCAGTCCACAGTCTGGTGTAACTGCTGCGGTCAGTCCATAGTCTGCTGTAAATGCTGCGGCCAGTCCATAGTCTAGACCAGTGATGGCAAAACTTTTAGAGCCAAAAACTGCAACCCAAAACACACTTTATTTATCGCAACGTACCAACACGGCATGTACATGTACTTTATCATTTAGCTGTAATAGCTGCCTACACTCAATGTGCTGCCTGTGCTGTTCATAGTGCGCCCTGCAAGGGGCAGGAAAAGTCTGAGGCATATTCGTACACCACTGACTTTTTCCAGGGCATGGGTGCCCACAGAAAGGGCTCTGAGTGCTGCCTCTGGCACCCATGCCATAGGTTCAACACCACTGGTCTAGAGTAAATGCTGTGGTCACTCAGTCCACAGTCTAATGTAAAATATTTGCAGTAGGAAGAACCTCTGGGCACACTGCAGTCCCCTGATAAACCTGCACTCGGGGGGTTAAACACATTGGAAAAATGTGGGGATTTTTTAGGATGCAAGTAGAGCAAGGTTCCTGTGCAGAGGGTGAGGGGTGCGTTTCCTACCAACTCTCCCTTAATGTATCTTTGGTTTGCACGGTTTTCCCTCGTACGTAGACCCTATGACTTGTACTATAATTGATGATTACTGATTACGTTTTACGTTTTGTATGATAATGTCTAAAATCTTGTTTGCAACGACCGGTCAGTTTCTGCACTGTGTGACTGAGGTCATAGTTATAATTGGGAGCGATAATAAGAAGATACAATGTAACAGTCGCTGATATTACAATAAACGTTCCGCTACACATTGTCCATTATATAGTAGTATAAGACACTGGGAGCTCATTAACCCTTTACTCGCTCCTCGTGGTTTATAAGGCCATGCAGAACCCTCCTGCACTTTGGTTGAGGTGACACTAATAGTCTCAGCATGCCCTGACCGCTCGTCAGGCGCTCTCTGTCTTCAGGGGCCTCCACTTGAACATGGCGTCCTGGTCACAGTCGTCTTTCTCCTGCTCTTTGGCCAACTCAAGGAAAACCTGTGGAAACAGAGGGAAGTGAAGACGATGACCTCTCACACTGTACTGTGTGCTATTAGGATGTATGGAGGTAACAGAAGGTGAGTCCTCTGAGCAGAACCTCCCTCTATTAACCCCACGAGGCTCCAATAGCCCTCAGACCGGGCAGTAAAGTGTACGGTACCTGCTCCAGGGTGGACTGGGAGAAGCTGTACTCCTCAATGTCATGGACTCGCTTCGCTGTAGACGGGAGAAGACACAACCATCACTTCCATCCTACAGACGTGTTCTCCACAATACATTCTCCCATCTCAGGTGCCCCAATGACAACACTTCCTGCCCTTATGCTCTGGCCCAGGTCTGACATCTTCTGGTGGCACCAGTGGTCACCACAGCTGTAGACCCTCATCCTGCAGACCCTCCAGTACAGCGCTGGGGTAGATCCATTGTACAGAGGAGACTTACCTTCCTCCAGCTGAGAGAAAGCCTGAGATAAGGACTGCACGTTCTCCATAGGGATCTTGTAGACCAGCAGCGAGGAGAACCTGTGGAGATGACATGCAGGTTGTCCTCCGCTCTGATGTGACTGCATGAGACGGTCTGTGAATGTCCTCTCATTACCTGTCCTGTCTGTCTGCCTGCGGGAACATCCGGACCACCTCCTGGTGAATCTCATCTGCCCGCTGGGAATCCTTCACCTTGATCTCCAGGAGGTAACCTTTACCAAACTTACTCTTCAGCTGCTGGATGGACCCGATGCACCTGGAGACAGACAGCAGTGTAAAGCATGGGGGTTTCCGTTCTAGTTGTCAGAACCTGGATCTCTTAACCACAGGAGTGAAATGCTTGTGACCCCCTGATATAAACCCCCATCACCTGAGCTTCCCGGACACCATGATGGCGACGCGGTCACACACGGCTTCTGCCTCCTCCATGTAGTGCGTGGTCAGGATGGCTCCTCGCTCCTTGTTTCGGAAAGCTGCTCTGATGGCTCTCCTGTAATAAACAAGAACCGTCTGCCACACAGAGATGTGAACACATTATCATTGCCTGATGTTACCTCCGGCGCCGCTTATCTCCAGGAGGGAAATAATACAAAAGTCTGATCCATGTTCACCAAGATGGCCGCCCCTGGCCCCAGAAGTCTCATGTCTGTGGGCAGCGGTACGACGTCACTCACCACAGTCTCTGCTGCCCTTTTGGATCCAGACCGGTGGACGGTTCATCCAGGAGGGCGATGGTCGGGTTACCCAGCATGCTGATGGCGAAGCAAACCTACAGGGTAAGTACAGAATGTGGGGGTATTACTGAGCCTCAGCCCTGGAAGGAGCATAGCCATACATGCAGGGGGCACATACTTTCCTGGAGACCCCGGCAGACAGTTTCTTGGCAGGTTTATTTAGATGCAGCTTCAGCTCCAGCGCCTCTGACACCCTAAAGATGAAAGGTAAAATCTTAAGAAAAGCCCGGAGCAGAATCCAGACGTGTAATAACGACATCCACAGCACTGACGCGTTTCAGAGTTTTGCAGCAGTCTGTTTACCGCTTTATGGCTCGGTCCGCATCGTCTTTCTTCATGCCCTTCACTGCGGCGTAGATCTCCAGATGCTCCTTCACGGTGAGAGTGGGCCACAGGGGGCTAAACTGCGGGCAGAACCCCATGAAGGCAGTGCTGTCCTCACCTGCACTACACAGAGTCACCTGTAGGGGGCACAGAGTGCACGTCAGGCCTCATGTATCTACTTGTACTGTGTCGTTTACTCCGTTCACACCCAAAGCTACAGTCAGAACCTAGAACAGCTTTGACTGTGACTAGAGTAAATGACATGAGACAACCCTATAGCTTAGACTATGCTGGTACCTGATGTGAGCACTACACGTCCCAGCAGTCACCACAGCAGGGAGTTGCTGAGATTTGAGATCTACTTACCTCCCCGGCTGTAGGTTTCAGTTCCCCGGCCAACATCAGTACAGAAGTGGTTTTCCCCGCTCCATTGGGCCCCAGCAATCCAAGAACTTCACCTGCAGAAAGAACAAACCTGATAAGGAGGGTTCGTTTCATTGTGTCAGCGCAGGCAAAAATCTCTCCTGGACTGCAGACCAATGTCTTCTGATCACACTGACACATTGTAGGAAACCCAAGTACACCCAGTGGTTCATTGGCTGTAGACTCCAAACTGATCTGTCACATGCACTGACACATTGTAGGAAACCCCGGTACGCTCTGTGGATCATTAGCTGTAGACTCCACACTCATATGTCACATGCACTGATACATTGTAACAAAATATCAGCACATGAGAGACTTGTGCTGCTGAGCTCATTGTATGGACCAGTGGTTCTCAACCTTTTCATGCCAAGTAACCCCTAGTGACAAGATGTCTGAGCTCAGAACCCCCAAGGAAGCGACCAGTGATAATTACATTCCACCCTACCAAACATACAGGAGAACACAGCTCCACATTCCTCCTCCATCCAGTGATGTCTCCTCTGATGTAGATGCTCTGTTTCCTCATCTTCTCCATTCGGACCAGACCGCCATGATGACTTCTTTAAGCCGAGTCTCATCTCTGCAGAGTTTGTCTTCTAGTTTTCCATCCTCCTCCCAAACCTTCTCGGCACCCCATCCTACCACCCCAAGTACTGTGTCCGCTGTGCTCCCCAATACTATACTGCAGATACAGACCCCCTGAGAATACTAGTGCCACACAGATCCTTCAAGAACCACTGCCATATAGTGTCCTCAAATATAATTGCGCCTAACAGTAACATTGCCGTAAACATAGTGTCCCCCAAAAATAATTTTGCTAAGCTGATACTGTGCCAGTCCCCCCCCCCACAGTAACAGTGCTCCCCAAAGTCTCTCCAATACCAATAATTCTAGTACTAATAGTGCCCCAAATAGTAAATGTCTCCCACTGTGCCCCAGTATTAATAGAGCCCAACATAATGCTTCCCAGTAGTGATATCTGCCTATAATGTCTCCAGTAGTACTAATGCCCCTACAGTCCCCCAGTATTAATAAATCCCACCATAATGCCCCCCCCCACCGTAGTAATAATATCTGCCTATAATGTCTCCAGTAGTACTAATGCCCCCTACAGTCCCCCAGTATTAATAAAGCCTAACATAATGCCCCCCCACCGTAGTAATATCTGCCTATAATGTCTCCACTAGTACTAATGCCCTCTACAGTCCCCCAGTATTAATAAAGCCCACCATAATGCCCCCCCCACCGTAGTAATAATATCTGCCTATAATGTCTCCAGTAGTACTAATGCCCCCTACAGTCCCCCAGTATTAATAGAGCCCAACATAATGCCCCCCAGTACTAATAATATCTGCCTATAATGTCTCCAGTAGTACTAATGCCCCTACAGTCCCCCAGTATTAATAAATCCCACCATAATGCCCCCCCCCCACCGTAGTAATAATATCTGCCTATAATGTCTCCAGTAGTACTAATGCCCCCTACAGTCCCCCAGTATTAATAAAGCCTAACATAATGCCCCCCCACCGTAGTAATAATATCTGCCTATAATGTCTCCAGTAGTACTAATGCCCCCTACAGTCCCCCAGTATTAATAAAGCCCACCATAATGCCCCCCCCACCGTAGTAATAATATCTGCCTATAATGTCTCCAGTAGTACTAATGCCCCCTACAGTCCCCCAGTATTAATAAATCCCACCATAATGCCCCCCCCCACCATAGTAATAATATCTGCCTATAATGTCTCCAGTAGTACTAATGCCCCCTACAGTCCCCCAGTATTAATAAAGCCCACCATAATGCCCCCCACCGTAGTAATAATATCTGTCTATGATGTCTCCAGTAGTACTAATGCCCCCTACAGTCCCCCAGTATTAATAAAGCCCAACATAATGCCCTTCAGTAATTATAAAGTCCACCATTAGGTCCCAAGTACTATTAAAGTTCCCACTGTACCTCAGTAATACTACTGACCCCCGGTAGTAATGATGCTGGCTACCATAGTATGACCCAGACGTAATACTGCTTGCCTATAGTGCCTATAGTTGTAATAAAGCTTATATTATGTGTGCCAGTAGAAAAAATGCCCCCTTATAGTGCCCCAATAGTACTAATACCCCTTATAGTGCTGCCAGTAGAAACAAACACCCCCTTATAGTGCCCCAATAGTACTCATACCCCTTATAGTGCTGCCAGTAGAAACAAACACCCCCTTATAGTTCCCCAATAGTACTAATACCCCCTTATAGTGCTGCCACTAGAAACAAATGCCCCCTTATAGTGCCCCAATAGTACTAATACCCCTTATAGTGCTGCCAGTAGAAACAAACGCCCCCTTATAGTGCCCCAATAGTACTAATACCCCCTTATAGTGCTGCCACTAGAAACAAATGCCCCCTTATAGTGCTCCAATAGTACTAATACCCCTTATAGTGCTGCCAGTAGAAACAAACGCCCCCTTATAGTGCCCCAATAGTACTAATATCCCCTTATAGTGCTGCCACTAGAAACAAACACCCCCTTATAGTGCCCCAATAGTACTAATACCCCTTATAGTGTTGCCACTAGAAACAAATGCCCCTTATAGTGCCCCAATAGTACTAATATCCCCTTATAATGCTGCCACTAGAAACAAATGTGCCCCCTTGTATAGTAATGTCCCCTTTTGTGTGCCAGTAGGAAAAAATGTCCCCTTACCTTACTCCCAGTAGTAATAATTGCACACTGATTTGTGCCAATATAAAATATATTCCTTTATAGTGCCCCCATAGTACTTATTACCCCCTTATAGTGCCCCCAGTTACAATAATGACCCCCTTCCCCATAGAGGTCCAACAAGAAAATAACAAAGGGAAATACTTACCTCTCTGCTGCTGTGATGGTCCAGGACACCGACCTCTTCTGGCCTCCACCCTGAGCTGATCACAGCCCGGCTCGAAGCGATGATTATGATGTCATTGCACCACCTGCGCCGGCCTCTGATAGGCTTGAGGCCTAGAGGCTGTAGCCTATGAGAGTGAGCGTTAGGGCAGGGAGACATCGGCTTCTGTGCCCCGCCGCAGCATTCATCTGTATCACCATCCTGAAAACAATGCTGGCTGATGAGAACACACCCTTTTTCACGCAGAAGGAGACGTGTCTGGCAGCGGCTTTCTTCGTTCTTTTCTTGCAGGTGAAACTTCCCGCTTTCTCCTTGAACTCCTTGCGCAGACTGTCCACGATGATGGTCGGCTTCTGGAAATACAAGAATTACAGGAAGAGTGGAGTTTTCATGAAGTTACATTCTGAGAAGATTACGTATATCATGTTGTGTATCACTGTGGTCGGTACTGTCAGTGATATAGGGCACTGTGGTTGACACTGGCATTGGCCATTATGATTGTGGGGCCAACTCCCAGTCCCGGGGCCACCCTCAGGCCCCATGAAGCAGCAGGGTGCCATCAGTGATTCTGATACTAACTTCCTCCACATTTGTTGTGTCCTTCCAGGTTTTAACCCTCTCTCTCTCGGCGAGCACTTCCTCGTCAGCGTCCTCCAGCTCTTCTGGATTTGGTTTACATTCATGTTTTCTTTGAGAAAACCTAAAATAATGAAAAGTTGTATAATTTCACAGATGTATAAAATCAAGCCTCTAGCCATGCAGTCTACCATTACCACAGTGTATAACATCCAGCCTCTAGCCATGCAGTCTATCATTACCACAGTGTATAACATCCAGTATCTAGCCATGCAGTCTACCATTACCACAGTGTATAACATCCAGCCTCTAGTCATGCAGTCTACCATTACCACAGTGTATAACATCCAGCCTCTAGTCATGTAGTCTACCATTACCACAGTGTATAACATCCAGCCTCTAGTCATGCAGTCTACCATTACCACAGTGTATAACATCCAGCCTCTAGTCATGCAGTCTACCATTACCACAGTGTATAACATCCAGCCTCTAGTCATGCACTCTACCATTACCACAGTGTATAACATCCAGCCTCTAGCCATGCAGTCTACCATTACCACAGTGTATAACATCCAGCCTCTAGTCATGCAGTCTACCATTACCACAGTGTATAACATCCAGCTTCTAGCCATGCAGTCTACCATTACCACAGTGTATAACATCCAGCCTCTAGCCATACAGTCTACCATTACCACAGTGTATAACATCCAGCCTCTAGCCATGCAGTCTACCATTACCACAGTGTATAACATCCAGCCTCTAGTCATGCAGTCTACCATTACCACAGTGTATAACATCCAGCTTCTAGCCATGCAGTCTACCATTACCACAGTGTATAACATCCAGCCTCTAGCCATACAGTCTACCATTACCACAGTGTATAACATCCAGCCTCTAGCCATGCAGTCTACCATTACCACAGTGTATAACATCCAGCCTCTAGCCATGCAGTCTACCATTACCACAGTGTATAACATCCAGCCTCTAGCCATGCAGTCTACCATTACCACAGTGTATAACATCCAGCCTCTAGTCATGTAGTCTACCATTACCACAGTGTATAACATCCAGCCTCTAGTCATGTAGTCTACCATTACCACAGTGTATAGCATCCAGCCTCTAGCCATGCAGTCTACCATTACCACAGTGTATAACATCCAGCTTCTAGCCATGCAGTCTACCATTACCACAGTGTATAACATCCAGCTTCTAGTCATGCAGTCTACCATTACCACAGTGTATAACATCCAGCCTCTAGCCATGCAGTCTACCATTACCACAGTGTATAACATCCAGCCTCTAGCCATGCAGTCTACCATTACCACAGGTGTATAACATCCAGCTTCTAGCCATGCAGTCTACCATTACCACAGTGTATAACATCCAGTTCTAGTCATGCAGTCTACCATTACCACAGTGTATAACATCCAGCCTCTAGCCATGCAGTCTACCATTACCACAGTGTATAACATCCAGCCTCTAGTCATGCAGTCTACCATTACCACAGTGTATAACATCCAGCTTCTAGCCATGCAGTCTACCATTACCACAGTGTATAACATCCAGCCTCTAGCCATACAGTCTACCATTACCACAGTGTATAACATCCAGCCTCTAGCCATGCAGTCTACCATTACCACAGTGTATAACATCCAGCCTCTAGCCATGCAGTCTACCATTACCACAGTGTATAACATCCAGCCTCTAGCCATGCAGTCTACCATTACCACAGTGTATAACATCCAGCCTGTAGTCATGCAGTCTACCATTACCACAGTGTATAACATCCAGCCTCTAGTCATGTAGTCTACCATTACCACAGTGTATAACATCCAGCCTCTAGCCATGCAGTCTACCATTACCACAGTGTATAACATCCAGCCTCTAGTCATGCAGTCTACCATTACCACAGTGTATAACATCCAGCCTCTAGCCATGCAGTCTACCATTACCACAGTGTATAACATCCAGCCTCTAGTCATGTAGTCTACCATTACCACAGTGTATAACATCCAGCCTCTAGTCATGCAGTCTACCATTACCACAGTGTATAACATCCAGCCTCTAGCCATGCAGTCTACCATTACCACAGTGTATAACATCCAGCTTCTAGCCATGCAGTCTACCATTACCACAGTGTATAACATCCAGCTTCTAGCCATGCAGTCTACCATTACCACAGTGTATAGCATCCAGCCTCTAGCCATGCAGTCTACCATTACCACAGTGTATAACATCCAGCTTCTAGCCATGCAGTCTACCATTACCACAGTGTATAACATCCAGCTTCTAGTCATGCAGTCTACCATTACCACAGTGTATAACATCCAGCCTCTAGCCATGCAGTCTACCATTACCACAGTGTATAACATCCAGCCTCTAGCCATGCAGTCTACCATTACCACAGGTGTATAACATCCAGCTTCTAGCCATGCAGTCTACCATTACCACAGTGTATAACATCCAGCTTCTAGTCATGCAGTCTACCATTACCACAGTGTATAACATCCAGCCTCTAGCCATGCAGTCTACCATTACCACAGTGTATAACATCCAGCCTCTAGCCAGGCACCTGGAAACCTGCAAAATCTCATAAAAAGCCTTCTCGGAGGAGGAATAATAATAATAATTACTGGTATAAAAGGGGAGGTGAGAGAAGCTCCTGGAGGTGGAAGGTGGAGCGTCCTGTACTTCTCTCCATACACTGTATACTGCTGTACGTAGGAGGCACCAACATTATGGGTCATTTTAAACAATATCTCAGTGTTTGACTCTCACCTGAATATGGGATCTGTTTTCAGACATCTTGTTCCAAATCTCCATTCCAAAAACCAGAGGACACCCCAGAATATAATGATCTGACAGCATGGCTGAAAGGGAAGGCAGATCCATGTGATGGTCAGAGATACAATAAATCTCAGAGATAGAAAAAGCCCATGTCCACCTCCTGTCATCACCTCTCCAGGGTGTGGAACAAATCCCTACAAACAGTAGTCTTTGGATTAAGTTACATCCTGTATTATACTCCAGAGCTGCACTCACTATTCTGCTGGTGCAGTCACTGTGTACATACATTACTTATCCTGTACTGATCCTGAGTTACATCCTGTATTATACTCCAGAGCTGCACTCACTATTCTGCTGGTGCAGTCACTGTGTACATACATTACTTGTCCTGTACTGATCCTGAGTTACATCCTGTATTATACTCCAGAGCTGCACTCACTATTCTGCTGGTGCAGTCACTGTGTACATACATTACTTATCCTGTACTGATCCTGAGTTACATCCTGTATTATACTCCAGAGCTGCACTCACTATTCTGCTGGTGCAGTCACTGTGTACATACATTACTTGTCCTGTACTGATCCTGAGTTACATCCTGTATTATACTCCAGAGCTGCACTCACTATTCTGCTGGTGCAGTCACTGTGTACATACATTACTTATCCTGTACTGATCCTGAGTTACATCCTGTATTATACTCCAGAGCTGTAATCACTATTCTGTTGGTGCAGTCACTGTGTACATACATTACTTATCCTGTACTGATCCTGAGTTATATCCTGTATTATAATCCAGAGCTGCACTCACTATTCTGCTGGTGCAGTCACTGTGTACATACATTACTTATCCTGTACTGATCCTGAGTTACATCCTGTATAATACTCCAGAGCTGTAATCACTATTCTGCTGGTGCAGTCACTGTGTACATACATTACTTATCCTGTACTGATCCTGAGTTACATCCTGTATTATACTCCAGAGCTGCACTCACTATTCTGCTGGTGCAGTCACTGTGTACATACATTACTTATCCTGCACTGATCCTGAGTTACATCCTGTATTATACTCCAGAGCTGCACTCACTATTCTGCTGGTGCAGTCACTGTGTACATACATTGTACTGATCCTGAGATGCTCAGTGATCTCTCTCGGATGGTACTTACTATTGCCAGACACAGAAATATTTCGGTTGGAAGTTCATCACCACCTTCAAAGTACATCCATAAACTCTGCAGAAACAAAAAAAGAAGGAAGGAGAATGTGAGGGTTTTGTTTCTGCTCATCTAGGGACTGGATAATGTGCGGCTGTGGTTTGTAGAAACCCAATATTTAAATCATAGAGCATGACCACATAATACTATCCTACAGTGCCCACATAATACTATCCTACAGTGCTCACATAATACTATCCTACAGTGCTCACATAATACTATCCTACAGTGCCCACATAATACTATCCTGCAGTGCCCACATAATACTATCCTACACTGCCCACATAATACTATCCTACAGTGCCCACATAATGCTATCCTACACTGCCCACATAATACTATCCTACAGTGCCCACATAATACTATCCTACAGTGCCCACATAATACTATCCTACACTGCCCACATATTTCTATCCTACACTGCCCACATAATACTATCCTACAGTGCCCATATAATGTTATCCTACAGTGCCCACATAATGCTATCCTACAGTGCCCACATAATGCTATCCTACAGTGCCCACATAATACTATCCTACAGTGCCCACATAATACTATTCTACAGTGCCCATATAATACTATCCTATAGGGCCCACATAATGCTATCCTACAGTGCCCACATAATACTATCCTACAGTGCCCACATAATGTTATCCTACAGTGCCCACATACTATCCTACAGTGCCCACATAATACTATCCTACAGTGCCCACATAATACTATTCTACAGTGACCATATAATACTATCCTATAGGGCCCACATAATGCTATCCTACAGTGCCCACATAATACTATCCTACAGTGCCCACATAATACTATCCTACAGTGCCCACATAATACTATCCTACAGTGCCCACATAATGCTATCCTACAGTGTCCACATAATACTGTCCTACAGTGCCCACATAATACTATCCTACAGTGCCCATATAATACTGTCCTACAGTGACCACATAATACTATCCTACAGTGCCCACATAATACTATCCTACAGTGTCCACATAATACTATCCTACAGTGTCCACATAATACTATCCTACAGTGCCCACATAATACTATCCTACAGTGCCCACATAATGCTATCCTACAGTGTCCATATAATACTATCCTACACTGCCCACATAATACTATCCTACAGTGCCCACATAATACTATCCTACAGTGCCATCATAATACTATCCTACAGTGCCCACATAATGCTATTCTGCAGTGCTCACATAATACTATCCTACAGTGACCACATAATACTGTACTATAGTGCCCACATAATACTATCCTACAGTGCCATCATAATACTATCCTACAGTGCCCACATAATACTATCCTACAGTGCCCACATAATGCTATTCTGCAGTGCTCACATAATACTATCCTACAGTGACCACATAATAGTATCCTACAGTGCCATCATAATACTAGCCTACAGTGACCACATAATACTATCCTACAGTGCTCACGTAATACTATCCTACAGTACCATCATAATACTATCCTACAGTGCCCACATAATACTATCCTACAGTGCTCACATAATACTATCTTACAGTGCTCACATAATACTATCTTACAGTGCTCACATAATACTATCCTACAGTGCCATCATAATGCTATCCTACAGTGCCCACATAATACTATCCTACAGTGCCCACATAATGCTATCCTACAGTGCCCACATAATACTATCCTACAGTGCCATCATAATACTATCATACAGTGCCCACATAATACTATCCTACAGTGCCCACATAATGCTATCCTACAGTGCCGACATAATGCTATCCTACAGTGCCCACATAATGCTATCCTACAGTGCCCACATAATACTATCCTACAGTGCTCACATAATACTAGCCTACAGTGCTCACATAATACTATCCTACAGTGCTCACATAATACTATCCTACAGTGCCGACATAATGCTATCCTACAGTGCCGACATAATGCTATCCTACAGTGCCCACATAATGCTATCCTACAGTGCCCACATAATACTATCTTACAGTGCTCACATAATACTATCCTACAGTGCCATCATAATACTAGCCTACAGTGCTCACATAATACTATCCTACAGTGCACACATAATGCTATCCTACAGTGCCCACATAATACTATCTTACAGTGCTCACATAATACTATCCTACAGTGCCATCATAATACTAGCCTACAGTGCTCACAGAATACTATCCTACAGTGCCGACATAATGCTATCCTACAGTGCCCACATAATGCTATCCTACAGTGCCCACATAATACTATCTTACAGTGCTCACATAATACTATCCTACAGTGCCATCATAATACTGTCCTACAGTGCCCACATAATACTATCCTACAGTGCTCACATAATACTATCCTACAGTGCCATCATAATGCTATCCTACAGTGCCCACATAATACTATCCTACAGTGCTCACATAATACTATCCTACAGTGCCCACATAATACTATCCTACAGTGTCCACATAATACTATCCTACAGTGCCCACATAATGCTATCCTACAGTGCCCACATAATACTATCCTACAGTGCCCACATAATACTATCCTACAGTGCCCACATAATGCTATCCTACAGTGTCCACATAATACTATCCTACAGTGCCCACATAATGCTATCCTACAGTGCCCACATAATACTATCCTACAGTTCCCACATAATGATATCCTACAGTGCCCACATAATGCTATCCTACACTGCCCACATAATACTATCCTACAGTGCCCACATAATGCTATCCTACACTGCCCACATAATACTATCCTACAGTGCCCACATAATACTATCCTACAGTGTCCACATAATGCTATCCTACAGTGCCCACATAATGCTATCCTACAGTGCCCACATAATACTATCCTACAGTGCCCACATAATACTATCCTACAGTGCCCACATAATACTATCCTACACTGCCCACATAATACTATCCTACAGTGCCCACATAATACTATCCTACAGTGCCCACATAATGCTATCCTACAGTGCCCACATAATACTATCCTACAGTGCCCACATAATACTATCCTACAGTGCCATCATAATACTATCCTACAGTGCCCACATAATACTATCCTACAGTGCTCACATAATACTATCCTACAGTGCCATCATAATACTATCCTACAGTGCCCACATAATGCTATCCTACACTGCCCACATAATACTATCCTACAGTGACCACATAATACTATCCTACAGTGCCCACATAATGCTATCCTACAGTGCCCACATAATACTATTCTACAGTGCCCACATAATGCTATCCTACAGTGCCCACATAACACTATCCTACAGTGCCCACATAATACTACCCTACAGTACCCACATAATACTATCCTACAGTGCCCACATAATACTATCTCAGTGTCCATATAATACTACCTTACAGAATCTATATAGAATAATACTGCCCGAGTATCTATAGAACAGTACCATACAGTGCAGTAATAACAGTACTGTGTGGCCATATAATACTGCCAGACAGCGAGGAATTGGGTAGAAGTTTAGAAATGGCACTGATGTGATGCTGGAAGCCTCTGCCTATTGACCTCTGCTGAGCTCCAGTCTAGGTGTGCGGCACAGAAGATTATAATCCCCTTGCTGTGTAATATTATAAGGGCTCATTCAGACGGCCGTATGCTGTCCACAAAAATGCGGATCCGTTTTTTTGCGGATTAGATACTGACCCATTCACTTCTATGGGGTCCTTTTCTTCCATTCCACGGCTCCGCAAAACAAATGTAACATGCCCTATACTTGTCAGGGAAAATCAGGACATGGCTCCATTGAAGTCTATGTGTCAGCAAATATACAGATTGCTATCCGTTTTTTGCAGACATGCTGAATTGTCCGCAAAGAAACAGATCTGCATTTTTGCGGACAGCACACAGCCGTCTGAAAGAGCCCTAATGGTCGTGGGTTGTTTTTCTGTGACCTGTAAATAAAATGCTGAACGCGCTTTACTCCACTCACCAGATTCGATAGAAATGCTCCTAGGGTACTGGGAGGCACCAAGAACTGGTAGGCGATGTACAAATCACCAAAATCCACAACAAATGCATAATAAAAGGGACTGAAAAAGATCTGCAAGAAGAAACATGAGAAATAATAAGAGTAAATCACAATATCATAGATCATTCCCACCAGTGACATCACAGATCAAGTCATCTTACAAATAGATGTTCAAAAGAACCCTGCATAGACGGAATACGGGCTGTGACAGAAAGCTCCTCACCCTGCAGGCTTCTTATGGCACCTTTCCTGCAATTACTGATAAGACAGTGGTGGTTCCCTGTAATATACACACATGTAGTAGTGCAGTGGCAGGGTATGGGGTGGCTTCAACACTATGCTGGGTCCCCCGGACACCAGTGTGCTTCTTTACTGGAGGGATTCAGGTGCAAAACAATACAGGCGAGGCATAGGGCTGGCTTCTCCAGTCTCCTCCCTGACACGAGGCATAGGGCCGGCTTCTCCATTCTCCTCCCTGAGACGAGGCATAGGGCTGGCTTCTCCAGTCTCCTCTCTGAGACGAGGCATAGGACTGGCTTCTCCAGTCTCCTCCCTGAGACGAGGCATAGGGCTGGCTTCTCCAGTCTCCTCTCTGAGACGAGGCATAGGACTGGCTTCTCCAGTCTCCTCCCTGAGACGAGGCATAGGGCTGGCTTCTCCATTCTCCTCCCTGAGATGAGACATAGGGCTGGCTTCTCCAGTCTCCTCCCTGAGACGAGGCATAGTGCTGGCTTCTCCAGTCTCCTCCCTGAGACGAGGCATAGGGCTGGCTTCTCCAGTCTCCTCCCTGACGTGAGGCATAGGGCCGGCTTCTCCATTCTCCTCCCTGAGACGAGGCATAGGGCTGGCTTCTCCAGTCTCCTCTCTGAGACGAGGCATAGGACTGGCTTCTCCAGTCTCCTCCCTGAGACGAGGCATAGGGCTGGCTTCTCCAGTCTCCTCCCTAAGATGAGGCATAAGGCTGGCTTCTCCAGTCTCCTCCCTGACACGAGGCATAGGGCCGGCTTCTCCATTCTCCTCCCTGAGATGAGGCATAGGGCTGGCTTCTCCATTCTCCTCCCTGAGACGAGGCATAGGGCTGGCTTCTCCAGTCTCCTCCCTGAGAAGAGGCATAGGGCTGGCTTCTCCAGTCTCCTCCCTGAGACGAGGCATAGGGCTGGCTTCTCCAGTCTCCTCCCTGAGATGAGGCATAGGGCTGGCTTCTCCAGTCTCCTCCCTGAGACGAGGCATAGGGCTGGCTTCTCCAGTCTCCTCTCTGAGACGAGGCATAGGGCTGGCTTCTCCAGTCTCCTTCCTGGAAGAAGAAGGGTTTGATTCTGAGGAAAGCCCTGAGTTAGATGTCCCTCTCTCTCTCTTCAGAAGGCCATTACCCCGGTCCAAGGCTGGTGATCCAGGGTGCGTGGCAAAGTATCCCCGTCTCAACATCTTCTTCTGGTCACTTACTAGTCTGGCAGAGTCTCCTTTTCCAGTCACTGCTCCTTAACTGCAGAAGGGGCTCTGGCTGCTCTTCTTATATAAAGTTTTAGCTAGACTAGAACCTTCTAGTTGTAGGGGTGGAGTGGAGAAGCTCAGCACAAACAGATACAATGTTACACTTTCTGTCTCCCAGAGACTTGAATTAGAGCTACCATAATACCTAATGGCAATGACACAGCAGATTTTCCAGAAAAAAACAAGTTTTCAGACATAACAACAGAGATAAACCAGACAGTCACAAGGTCAGTCTGTCTGGATTTGTTAGTAAACAATGTCTGGCTTTTTCCTTCCAAAATATGCTCTTCTTTAAACTCTATGGCAGCTGTGGAAAATTACCAGCTTCTCATTCAAAGTCCTAACAGTCTCTCAGTATTCATTAACCCTTTCCACAAAGCCTTGCAAATTCAGTGATAATGAACGGGATATACAGTATATCACAACATACATATAATATACAGTAACACAGTAGTAAACAGTATAAGTTATCCCTTTCAAGTATCTTTTCATAGGGGAAATAGACAAATGTCCACAAATGTCCAAACATGCAAGTACCCCTTGCTCCGGGGCGCTACAGTAGGACATCACATACCGCTAAAATGATGAAAAGGAAGGACCAGCGATCGGTATGAACCTTTCCTTTTTTGAAAATGAAGGAGATTAAATAGACATAAAGAACCATGGAGGCGCCGTACACGAGGATTTCCAGTATCTGCAAAACAATATTATAATCATCATCAAAAAACATAAAACATTACCCAACAGCAGAGTGCAGGAGGTGTCAGCAGAGGTGTCAGCAGAGTGCAGAAGGTGTCAGCAGAGTGCAGGAGGTGTCAGCAGAGTGAAGGAGGTGTCAGGAAGTGTCTACTCCCCGATGCTTCCACCCTGTACCAGTCATTACTTTGAAGCGTCTACCCTGTGCTGATCATTTAACTGGTTGCCCATACAGTACAGGATTCAATTTAAACACCCCCTACATCTCCTCCTCATCTCTGTCTACCATCCTACCTGTGCTCTCCACAGTGCTGCACCTCCTACATCTCCTCATCTCTGTCTACCATCCTACTGTACTCTCCACAGTGCTGCACTCCCTACATCTCTTCCTCATCTCTGTCTACCATCCTACCTGTGCTCTCCACAGTGCTGCACCCCCTACATCTCCTCCTCATCTCTGTCTACCATCCTACTGTACTCTCCACAGTGCTGCACCTCCTACATCTCCTCCTCATCTCTGTCTACCATCCTACCTGTGCTCTCCACAGTGCTGCACCTCCTACATCTCATCTCTGTCTACCATCCTACTGTACTCTCCACAGTGCTGCACCTCCTACATCTCCTCCTTATCTCTGTCTACCATCCTACCTGTACTCTCCACAGTGCTGCACCTCCTACATCTCCTCCTCATCTCTGTCTACCATCCTACCTGTACTCTCCACAGTGCTGCACCCCCTACATCTCCTCCTCATCTCTGTCTACCATCTTACATGTGCTCTCCACAGTGCTGAACCCCTACATCTCCTCCTCATCTCTGTCTACCATCCTACCTGTGCTCTCCTCAGTGCTGCACCCCCTACATCTCCTTCTCATCTCTGTCTACCATCTTTCCAGTTTTCTCCACAGTGCTGCATCCCCCTACATCTCGTCCTCATTTCTGTCTACCATCCTACCTGTACTCTCCACAGTGCTGCACCCCTACATCCCCCCTCATCTGACTGACTGCCGTCAGTTCATCTGCTCACGTCCGGCAGGGTCCGCTGTACTTACCACTGTACGGACACACAATCACACTTACCAGCAGCGCAACTTCCAAGAAAGGAAGAATTATTTTGTAGTTGAAGGCAAACAGTATGGCTATCATCAGGAATAGCAGCAGCCAGTAGAGGGCGATGTCCACCAGGGCCTGTCCGCACCAGTACGCCGATGGGAAGAGGCCGGAGATCCGCAGCTGAGAACGAGCCTTGATCTGAAAGAGACGGCAATAGAGCTGATGGTTCAGTAAATTTCCATCCCTGGAGATGAGGGCATCTAACCACCATCCACACAGGGGCCCCATCTACTAGGACTGCTCTCTGACACCTGGCATTGGTGTTATATCCCATAATTCACTGCACCCACAAATGCAGATCTGGATGTGACCTGTGTAATGGAAACAGTCTGCCAGATCCTGGGCATATCTATCAGCGCAGTGTGGAAGGATTCCAGGTGGCAGATGTGAATGGAGCTCTGGGTGTGACCGGAGTATGCGATGTTACATCACATTTTATACTATAGTCATAAAGAAAGCAGTGTTCAGAAGTCTGCCAGCCTCATTAGCTGACCCTGGGGGCATAGCAGGGTGCTGAGGGATCCCAGATGGCGGCAAACATCAGTGTGATTGCAACTCTGGAAGTGAAAAGAGTGCTAAAGTCACATCCAGAGCAGCATTCAGAAGTCTGCTAGACCCTGTGTGTGCGGCAAACTTCACACCGCAGGTAACAAACAGCAGAAGTATGAATACAGCTACTGATGTGAAAGAAGTATATGACATCATGTAATGTACTACAGTCACATCCAGAGCTGTATTCAAAAGTCTGCTAGACCCTGTGTGTGTCTGTCAGTTCCAGGTGTGAAGGCAGCTCTGGATGTAGCTAGAGTAAAATACGTAACACAATGTACTTTCTATTGTATACGGGTTCATCCCAGAATGGTCCATGTTTGAGTAGATGTTATAGGTTTATACCCACCTTATAGTCCTGGACACTGCTCATCGCAAAATGGGGGGCGAGACCGGATGCGAAAAACATGAACAGCAAGCCAACACCAAAAACAGTGTAATAGGGGGCGTCACCATTATTCTACGAAGACAGAAAAACAATCAGGGTACACGGCTGGTAAGTAGGGGGTTGTTATAATCAATAATAGTTCCTGATATGCTCAGCACATTTCTTCCATATCAGATACTTGTTGCTCCTTGTGCCTCATTCACACGTCAGTGTTCGGTCAGTGATTTCCATCAGTGATTTTAATCCCAAACCGGGTGCAGCTCTAAACACAGAACAGGTGCAGATCTTTCCCTTATACCTTATGTCAGTGGAGGCTCCAGTCCTGGTTTTGGCTCACAATTACTGATGGAAATCACTGACCAAACACTGACTTGGCTTTACTCTGAAGAAACTGCAGACAATATTCAAAAATGAAGACTTCAGCAAAAAAAATCTGAAGCTTTATTCAGATCACTTTAAAAACTGGTACATAGGGGGTCATTTATTAAGACCAGCGATTTAGAGGCCACTTCACTGGTGACAGTAACTGTAATGTTTCCAAACACATCTCAGTTAATTGTTAATCAATATGGCCGTCTCACCCCAGCTTTACATGACGTGTGGACGGCTCGTCAGCCTGCGTATGACATGATACGTCTCCGCTCCATATTTCACTAGACAGAGAAACCATGGCAGCGCTGATGGACCCCATTATAAGCCGGGAGTCCATGGGGCGCCATCTGGCAGAGCGTTCTGTTATAGACAATGTGAACAGAGTCTTAGTAGGAGATCATATTGTATAATCAGGACTCACAGGTTGGACGGGCTTAGTCCAGATTTTGATCTTCTCGGTGGATCTGAAGCTCTTCAGGAAGGCGTTACTGAGAATATTCACCAGCACCGGCAGTCCGTTCTGCGCTCGCGGATTTCCAATGATGCTGAAGCGGTAACTCTGGAAACAAAGGAACGGAAATATCGAGTCTGTCTACAGAGTGACCCATATATATTTCTATATTACGTCTTAAAATTTAGGAAGTCATTCCCTGATGCTCTAATGTGCCGCTTTGCTTTGTTACCACTGAAGGCTGGTTTTGGCTGAACGCAATGCGCTCCTGTGAGAGTTGTGTGTCTGTACTGTGGCGTCCCATCTGCCGCGCTAAATAACTGACGGGCGGTGGCAGTGTGGCGTGTGGACATGCTTTGGGATTGCTTAAATGGTCACTAACTTTTCACACAACTTTACATAAATCAAGTGACCACAAGATTTATTACAAGAAACTTTGTAATAAATGTTATGAGAGAAAAGTGTAGTTCTCATGTTATCGGTGGTTGATCTCTCCCCCACCCGTTCCATCTTGATTGGTTTAAGCTTTGAAAAATGCTTTCATTCCGTCTCAAGACAAACTAGTTACCCAGGAGATTAATACACATGTCAATACAAGTCTATGGAGAGGGTAGGTGGAGAAGTGAGCAGCAGCATGAGTGAGATAGGGCTCAAGATACTGATCAGCTATAAGACGTTTCTATCTGTACAAAATGCACAAACATACAGGTTTATACTTCTCTGTAATGTCCTCCATGATCCCGGGGCTGCTTCTGAGTGACTGTGAGACAGTTAAGAAGCAGATTCTCTTCTTCTTTCTGCGTGTGAAGTGGATGGCAGCTAGACTCCACTCACCACGTATGGGAGAACCTCAAGTAGATATTTACTATGCACAGAGGAAAACTGCTAAAAATGCCAGATACAAGTGATATAATGGCCATAAATAGTGTTATTTCTCATGTACGCACACTGTACACACTATAATCGCGACAGGTTATCTTTTAATTTATTGGATTTGTGTTGTAATGGTGTAATCAGATTTTCTTCAGTTTGCATGTTTTTCTAGATACTTTTGGGTGTTCTACCAGAGGTTCTGGATGATGTTGTATGTCTATAATCCGGGCCATATGTCTGCATTTCTTGAGTTCCCTTCAGGATATTGTCTTATGTTTTTATTGTTTTTTTGGCAGGTTACATCCTATATGTGCTTTATATATTATTTTGGAGGTTTCTTTCCATCTTTTCATGTCTACATTTTTTGATCACATGTCTAATATTTTTTCCTTATATTTTATATTCCTTATTATTATAATATTAGGCTTTCAAAAGTGACATAATTTGACATGTTTTCCTCTTGGTTTGGTTGCTGTTTACCACACCCCTTCCCCTCAGCTGTTGTGGGTGTGGTGAATATCTTTCCCCTATTTATCCCTTCCTCTCCCAGTATTCCTTGCGGTTTATACTCTCTGCTGGCATTGTTGTGTGTGGTGTTGTTCTCAGTTGAGATCTGGTTGCTGCAATATCTGCATTAAGATAAGTGTCATTTTCCCTTTTGTGTTTATCCTACTTTTCCCTGTTGTGGTTTTTCCTTCTGGAGTCTCCTGTTCGTCCGTCCTTTTGGAGGAACTGGTTTACTCTTTCCTCTGTCACTAGCTGAAGGGTTGTACAGGGTCAGTTTGTTATTAGGTTCCTGTGTATGAACTCTCCTACAACTAAGGCCTGTTCATACTGGTAGTCAGTCAGGGCCTAGTTTCAGGGATTCCTGCAGGAGGTGACCATTTCCCTTGTTTGGTCTTTTCCCTTCCCTCTTACGCTTAGTGTGGCTATGCCCTCCACACCAGAGCGGGACAATTATCCTATATTATTTTTTTAATGTCTGGCGCTGGATGCTGAGCTATGATGTGCTGTACCTCATTCTGCAGTGACACCTCGATCGCACCGTTGTATCCAGTAATGTTCATATTGTACGGACCATCGACGACCTCCACCGAAATGTCCTGCGCCTTTATGCCATTGACAAAGTCTTCGATGGACGCACCTATCACAGGTAACACAACAGTCTGTAAGCAGGATGCAACAGAATGGACGTGTAACACTGGCGGATGTGGAAATAATCTGCTGGGTGTGAACTCTTCCCACCTGTGTTGTTATGGAGCAGCAGTCGGGTGTAATACTTGTGAGCCCGGTGACCCGCTCCCCGGAAGTAAAGGTTGGGGGTGAGTTTCCAGTGGTGAACTGTATGCATTGCCTCAACCAGGATGGTATTGATGATCAGGGGTAATATGAACAGCACCAGAAGAAGCAATCTGAAAGACAAGAGAAGGCTTATCATCAGGGGAACGCCCATTCAATCTAAAATCACAGCGTCAATGGTCCAGGTCTTCAGGCTGCTATATATTTTATTCCATTGTATCCGGGAAAAGCAAGGTGACTGCAAACTGGGATTCAATTCTTAGGACTTCCCAGATATTGAAAAGACTGGACTAGCAGTTTCCTACTAAAACAGCGGTATTGCAGCGGTGTCCACAGGCTGTGTGCGGTATTGCAGCTCTGCTACATTCACTTCAGTGGAGATGAGATGCAGTACCAGACACAGCCCATGGGCAGGGGAGGCGCTGTTTATGGAAGAAGAAAGACATGTTTTTCTAAAGCCCTTTAATAAATCTTCCTAATCATCCACTAAACTGATTTGTTGCCGTCGAGGGTTTGTTACAGTGTATCGGTATAGGCACAGGAGCAGCACCAGTAGCTCTCCAGGCTCTTACCAGCCCTGATTGCTCTTAGCAGCACTGGTACACTGTAACGAAATGCAGCTTTGTGAGCAGGACTAGGTCAGATCAAGTTGTTACCTATCCGGACATGAATTTTTTATGCTGTCTATTCAAGGACAGCAAGCAGAGGTCTTGAAAATGAAGAGGAATTGATCAGAAGCCTCTGAAGAACTTGTCCTGTCCTGCATTACAGACAGCCCATTGATGTGACTGGGCACAGTGTAATACTTCATTTCACCACTGGTGGCGCTGCAGGGAAGCAGAACACGACTCGATCCCCACAGATCGCAGCTGATCTCTGCAGGAGGCTTTCTGATCACATTAAAATCCTTCCAACAAGTAAGAACTGTCCAGGCGGAGAACCCCTTTAAGGACTCACATGGATCGGAAGTTCTTCATGTCGTGCTTTAACTTCAGGAAGCGGATCCGCGCCACCGTCACCACCTGCTGCCTCCACAGGGCCAGTCCATGAAGGGTGGCGCTGCCGGAATCTGACATCAGCAGGACGGAGTCCTCCACCTCCAGGTCTCTCTCCTCATCTTCATTTTGGTCGGATCGGGCAAAAACGCCGTAATCTGATCATAAAAAATATATATATATAAAAAAATCACTGCAGTTGGCAAACAAGAAATCGGAAGACGTCGTGAATATCGGGTTAGTGCAAATAATGAGTGGGGCACATTTACTAAATTTGCTTCTGTTTTTAGTCTAAAAAAGGCTGTTTTAGACACTTATTTTTTTTTACTTGCATTTACTAATGAAATTCAGGAGTTTTATAACTTTTGTGACTTATTTATGTAGGTGCGCCTTTTTTGTGAATGAATTTGTCGCAAAAACTGTCTAATTTCGACTCCACTCAGGGGCTGTCGTGTTTTTTCCTTTGTCTGTTTTCAGTGGTGAAGTGTGACTTTTTTTTTGCGTTAAAAGTCGCACTTTCAAGGAGAAATGAGACTTTTCTCCACAAAGATGCAAATTTTTTCATGTGCACATAAGTTAGACCAGTCTAAGTGAATATGAACCTGTCATACTGAAAAACAACCACCAGAGGTCAGACTAATAAAAATCTACTGAGTCTAAAGCCTAATTCAGAAAACCCGGACCGTGCTCTTTCTGAGAGCAGGAGCGCACGGGGTCAATGGTTGCTATGACGCCGTGTGCTTCCTGAGGCCGCCGCTGTACAGTGATACACTGTACACACTCTTATCTAGTATATCACTGTATAGCGGCGGCCTCAGGAAGAGCACGGCGTCATAGCAACCAATGACCCCGTGCGCTCCTGCCTTCAGAAGGAGCACAGTCCAGGCTTTCACGGACCGCTCTCCACGCACGTCTGAATTAAGCATAATTCATCAATGGCTGTGTGACTTTTAATCCTTTCTCTACCAGCGTCATACATGTACAGTGCTGAAGCGAAAGGCAAACATGGCGCCCGCTTGCACGTGCAGCGGGCGTCATGGCTGGTAGGTCTCTGCTGTTTCAAACAGCAGAGACCCGCAGCTATCTACAGCAGCCAGTAATAATTAAAGCCTTTAGATGTCGTGATCAAGTGAGATCATGGCAACTAAATGCGCAGAAAAACGGCCAATAGGGATGCCAGAAATTGGTTTGAATGCGCTCAGCCTCGCTGACGAGGCTGAGGACGTCCAAGCTGCAATTCTTATTTTAGCCACCAGGTGGCAGGCCGACATAAGAAATGAGCAATTCTCAGTAATAAGTCCAGTTTGAAAATCCATGATTGTGAATACTAGGTGAGTAAGAATAACGAGTGTGAATACTGGATGTCTCTGAATATCATGTGATTGTGAATATCAAATGAGTGCCAATATTGGGTGAATATCAGATGAGTGTGAATACTGGGTCGGCGCATTGTCTGCATGAGAACATCGGATGACTGTGAATATTGAGTGATTATTGGGTGAGTGTCAATATCAGGTATGAATACTGTGTCTCTAAAAACCCAGAAAACACACTCAGTGGCCATCTACCTCCTTTTTCGACCTCCTCCTCTCCCTCCAGCTTCAGGAAGACGTCGTCCAGCGTTGTGATCGACACCCCGTAACTCATCACGTCCAGTCCCACGTGTTGGTCCAGGCGAGAAAACAGAGCTGCACAAATCAGTTAGACGTCAGCATTTTCCACATTTCCATCGTTTATAAATCCCCCTCCTCTCTTACACGGCTGCAGGATCTATTCTATGAACCAGTTAGCTCTGGATGAGCAGATCGCTCCCCTCTATATAGTGGAGTGCAGCAGACCAAGGACATGGGCACACCAGTGACGGACTGTACCTGGGAATGAGTCCATCTTATCAAAGGGCAGGGTGAACGTCAGGTCCTCCACGTTCTGGGTGGTGAGTTTGGCGCTGGAGACGTGTTCTTGGATGACAGAAGTGATGGCGTCTGAATTACAAGATGGAGACACCTGCATCCTGAGAGAGACCAAACCAAGTGCAGGGGTGAGACATAACGAAAACCAGACAGTTCAGCTCCGGCAGCACAACCGCTGCATTCTGCTGTAATCGCTGCCCTGTGTGAGGACGAGCTGCTGGGTGTAGCCGCCATATTCCTCTGTAACTCCTCCTGTCAGCTGAGGGTGATAGGGGATAAAGTCAAGTATCCCTGAGGAATACTGTACCCAAGCAGTGAACGGCCCCCCTATCCATCTACAACTACAGCTCCCCACACATATGGTCCGTCCCCTCCTCGTCAGTGGGCACATAACCCGGAAGCAGCCCCGGTTTGGTGCTCCCCCTGCTGGACACATACTGGGGCACATTTATCAGGCTGGTCTGTTTTTGGCCCTATAATTAGACCGGCGGATTTTATTCCTCTCTCTTTCGCTGAATATTTATTAAAAGTCGCACAGCCGTTGATGAGCTAGAATCGTATTATTATTAGTCTGCTCCCTGGTGGTTGTTTTTCAGTACGACAGGTTCATATTCACTTAAGACTGGTCTAATTTATTTGTCCATGAAAAAGTTGCATCTTTGCGGAGAAAAGTCGCATGCAGGGGCGGACTGGCCAAAGACCTTACAGTAAAATTGCCCGGTGGGCCGATGCCCAGGGGACCACCTGAGCCCTGCTCACATGGCTGGCCAGTAGAAGTTTTTGGGGATGTATTTTGTGCTGCTGGCAGTATTGTGTGATGGACTGTGGTAATTGGATCTGTTGGGGCGGTATAATGTGTCACAATATGGTATTACTGGCCCTGCCTTCCATCAATTTGGACCCAACTACAAAATGGGGCCACTTTTAGTATTTGTCACGAAGAAGATCGAGATCACCAAATGAATCTACAAAAAGAGACCCACAAGTAGGCCCTAAACCCATGAAAGGTCCAGATCACCTCTCCCAAAAGCACGAACTAATGACTTTGAGCAGTCAACCAGTTAGGGTCTGATCTCACTGAACCCTCACGGCCTGACAGATGTCTCCTACTAACCTCAGGTGGTAGCCGATGCCCCAATTTCTTTTCAGAAACAAGGAGGATCCAACGCATTTCAGTCGCCCGTTGCTCAGGACCGCCTTGCGATCTGGAAACAGAAGCAGAAATTACAATTAGGAGAGATTACCACCAGAAGGGCTGCTGTGAGATTACCGTCAGGAGGGCGCTGTGAGATTACCGTCAGGAGAGCCGCTGTGAGATTACCGTCAGGAGAGCCGCTGTGAGATTACCGTCAGGAGAGCCGCTGTGAGATTACCGTCAGGAGGGCCACTGTGAGATTACCGTCAGGAGAGCCGTCATGAGATTACTGAGGTATCTGATGATTCTGTGAATTTAGCGCATGAAGGGTACTTTTTCTGCCCGCAATCTCTTACCAGCGAGGATGTCCGCCTCGTCCATGAACTGAGTACTGAAGAGAGTGACGCGGTCAGATTTGCGCTCCTTCAGTATGGTCCACACACGGTGCCTGGAGAGTGGGTCGAGGCCAGCCGTGGGTTCATCTAGTAGAAGAACCTGGTGAGATATAAAGGAGCCGGGAGTCAGTGAGGAGCAAGCACCAGTCTAGTGCTGTAGTGGGGACCAGTCTAGTGCTGTAGAGGGCACCAGTCTAGTGCTGTAGAGAGCACCAGTCTAGTGCTGGAGAGGGCACCAGTCTAGTGCTGGAGAGGGCACCAGTCTAGTGCTGGAGAGGGCACCAGTCTAGTGCTGTAGAGGGCACCAGTCTAGTGCTGTAGAGGGCGCCAGTCTAGTGCTGTAGAGGGCACCAGTCTAGTGCTGTAGAGGGCGCCAGTCTAGTGCTGTAGAGGGCGCCAGTCTAGTGCTGTAGAGGACACCAGTCTAGTGCTGTAGAGGGCACCAGTCTAGTGCTGTAGAGGGCGCCAGTCTAGTGCTGTAGAGGACACCAGTCTAGTGCTGTAGAGGGCACCAATCTAGTGCTGTAGAGGGCGCCAGTCTAGTGCTGTAGAGGGCGCCAGTCTAGTGCTGTAGAGGGCGCCAGTCTAGTGCTGTAGAGGGCACCAGTCTAGTGCTGTAGAGGGCACCAGTCTAGTGCTGTAGAGGGCACCAGTCTAGTGCTGTAGAGGACACCAGTCTAGTGCTGGAGAGGGCACCAGTCTAGTGCTGGAGAGGGCACCAGTCTAGCGCTGTAGAGGACACCAGTCTAGCGCTGTAGAGCACACCAGTCTAGCGCTGTAGAGGGCAGCAGTCTAGCGCTGTAGAGGACACCAGTCTAGTGCTGTAGAGGGGACCAGTCTACCGCTGTAGAGGGCACCAGTCTAGTGCTGTAGAGGACACCAGTCTAGCGCTGTAGAGGACAGCAGTCTAGCGCTGTAGAGGACACCAGTCTAGCGCTGTAGAGGACACCAGTCTAGTGCTGTAGAGGACACCAGTCTAGTGCTGTAGAGGACACCAGTCTAGTGCTGTAGAGGACACCAGTCTAGTGCTGTAGAGGACACCAGTCTAGTGCTATAGAGGGCACCAGTCTAGTGCTGTAAAAGACACCAGTCTAGTGCTGTAGAGGGCACCGGTCTAGCGCTGTAGAGGACACCAGTCTAGTGCTGTAGAGGACACCAGTCTAGGGTCCAGCTGCCGTATTTCCTGTAGACCGGTCTCCATTGGCCATCAGGACACATTGTCATTACCTGGTGACTATAGATTATGAATCAGTGTCCACTTTAGATGTACACAGGATGATGAGGATTGTAGTCAGCTCTGTCTTACCTCTGGATCTCCCAATAGGGCGATGGCGAGGGTCAGCTTCCGTCTCTGCCCGCCGCTGAGTTTATCGGCTAGCACATTCTGGAAGCGGCTCATGTCCAGGTCTGAGATGATCTTCTCCACCTATAAAGACGGGAAATACGAGAAGCAGTTTTTTTTTCTTTTTCTGGTATTTTCTGGCGATTTCTGTCATTGTGGCAAATATACAGTGTTTTTTTTTTTTTAATAGTGTGGTTTCACTGCGATTGCATATACCGCATCACTGCAGAAAACTGCCTCAGGAACCGCCACGACGACTCGTGTAAATGTACCCTTAGCGTTGTCACAGCTTCATAGTGGTAACTTTATGCTCTAATTCCTCATTACTTTCTCCATGCCCATAGCTCTTACCTGCACTGACACACTGTAACAAGCCCTTCACCTGCAGTGAGATCCATCACTTTCTTGCAGAGATTAACGTCCGTGAAGATCCGTGGTGACACTACAATCTGACCCCCAGACACAGGCTACACCGAGGTCTGCTCCACCTGACCATTATAACCCGTGCCCTCTTGTCACATCTACCTCGGAGGCCACATCTCGGGCAGCGATCCCCTTTATCCTGCAGAACAGCTTCAGATTTTCCCTGACGGTCAGCTGGTCGAACTTGACGTCAAACTGCGGGCAGAAGCCGATTCTCTTCTGTATCTCCTCCAGGTGCTGAATGTCTGAGAGCGGATGGTTACAGATGGAGGCCGAGCCTGGGGAATAGCAGAGAAGATGTATTCAAGCAGGGAGGTCACTGTGCTGGTGCGTCCACACGGGGAGGACACGCTCCGGATCTTCTGGAATAGCAGCAAAGTGAATTAGATTTATCCAAATCTTATCCACAAGCAGCGGAAGAATCTGCAGCGAGAAGCCGACCTGTGGTGCCCAGCGCATCAATTCATGCCGCAGATTTCACCCTTTGCAAAGCAAACCCGCAGTAATTAGGCCACGAGCTTGGTGCAGTTTTTTGTGCAGAGGATTTTCTGCTGCGCACATAAGGCTCCCTGCACACGATGCAGATTCTTAAAGGAGCTTCATGAGGTTTTGTAAAAATGGCCGCAGAGAATCTGTATAAAATAAATAAAAACCAGTATTCACCCAGAGATGTCCCACCGCTCAGGTGCCCGTGGGTCCTGCAACCATCACAGGCCATTCATCGCTACACACATGATCACTGCGTGTGACCACGGAGACTAGTGATTGGCTGCAGCAGTCACATTAATGACGGGCGGAGGGTGACTGATGAGACTAGTGATTGGCTGCAGCAGTCACATTAATGACGGGCGGAGGGTGACTGCTGCAGGACATTTAAAGGGTAAGTACTGTTTTTTCATACAGGTTCCAGCTCTGCAGACGTCTCCCAGAACTCCTTTCATTTTCAGAAACCTATCAGGCAGGTAGGTGGTGACTACATTCACTGCTGTAGATGTAGAGAATCCTTTCCGGGAAGCTTTCCTGCTCTCACCGTTGGTCGATGTGCTCATCCCGCTCAGGATATTCAGTAATGTCGTCTTCCCGGCGCCGCTGTGACCCAGGAGCGCTGTGATTTGTCCCTCATAAATATCCAAATCCAGACCTGGGGAGGAATCCAGACAAGTATCAGGTAAATTCCTGTTACTCCAGCACGGGCCTCTGTGTAAAGGCGGACGTTCTGGAGCGTCAGGAAGTTTGTGGCGTTATAATACTCTATGTATCATCTCATAATCATATTACAATACTTATCTGGATCGGAGGTTTCATGCGCCTCCTACCTCTTAAAGCTTCAGTCTTTTTGTCTTTGCCGCTGTAGATTTTCTTAACTTTATTAATCCTACAGGAGGTGACAAGGAGACGTCAGCGTTGTCTGTGTATGTTACATCGACAGGGACATCACACATTTACCCGGTGCACACGAGTCACCTCCACCTGCGGGACAATACCTGATGGCCTCTCTTCCTTGTAACTCAGCTGTGACCTTCTCTACGTAATCTCCGATGTCCGCCGTTCCTCTGACTTCGGGGTCCAATGGAAGTGGGGTCTTTTTCCCTCTTGACCAGTAAGAGGACCGCAGGAAGAAGAGCGCCTCGTGCCTCATGCCGTGCTTATCTGTTACACACACATCCTCGGTAATAAAATCCCGGAAAGCCCCTTCAATTTCTCCCCATTTTCAAGAACTCTGTTTGCTGTCATTGAACATTCCTGTTTAGATGCAGAGCCTTCAGAGCAGGCATCCCCAAACTGCGCCCCTCCAGATGTTGCAAAACTACAACTCCCAGCATGCCCAGATGGCCTACAGCTATCAGCCTACAGCAGGGCATGGTGGGAGTTGTAGTTTTACAACAGCTGGATGGCCGCAGTTTGGGGATACCTGCTTTAGAGGTATAATCACATTAGCAACCAATGTAAAAATAACGTAACTTTCTAAATACTCTTAAAAATCTACTACTGTTTTGTGTACACAGCTCCTATGCAGACCTATGTGTGTCCATAGACCCGTGTAGTCTGATCCTGCTCGCACCCTAGAAAATGTATGAACTTAAAGGGGTCCTCTCACTTCAGTAAGTGGCAATTATCATGTAGAGAATGTTAATACAAGGCACTTACTAATGTATTGTTATTATCCATATTGCTTCCTTTGCTGGCTGGATTCATTTTTCCATCACATTATACACTGCTCGTTTCCATGGTTACGGCCACCCTGCAATACATCAGTGGTGGTCGTGCTTGCACAATAGAGGAAAAAGCACCAGCCTATGTGAGCTCCCGCGGTCCCGGCCACCTGAGAGGAATGATGGTTTTTCCTACAGTGTGCAAGCACGACCACCGGTGATGGATTACAGGGTGGTCTGTAACCATGGAAACAAGCAGTGTATAATGTGAAGAAAAAATGAATCCAGCCAGCAAAGGAAACAATATGGATAATAACAATATATTAGTAAGTGCCTTGTATTAACTTTCTTTACATGATAAATGTCACTTACTGAAGTGAGAGGACCCCTTTAAGAGTCAAGGACCTAATGTTCTAAATCCTTAACTTTACCGATCCTGAGTTACATCATATCTTATACTCCACTCACATCCAGAGCTGCGTTCTGAATGCTGCTGATTTTCCGTAGAAGATATGGCACCTTATTCTTCACCTTTACCTGCCAGAATCTTGTCAAAATACAATGTGAGGAGGACGTAGAGGACGCAGTCCAGCAGCAGGGTGATGTAGCTGGTCAGCAGGTGGGACGAGTCTCCGGCCATGTCCGAGAAGAAGGCGCCCTCAAATTCATTCTCCATGTGTATGCTCTGGAAGCAGACGGAAGCCATGACTGCCGGGGATTTATAGATCTGAATGATATTTGTACCTTTAGACTTTATCATTGATGTCCTATCCTTAGAATGGAGCAGATCCACAGCACCTTCAGCACAATACATACAGCTGTGGCCGTGCCTGGTACTGCAGATGACACTGTGCTGGTACTTACCTGTGTGATCCCAACAGAGAAGGCAAACGGCGCAAAAACACACAGGACGACCTCCAGGAAGACGGGCAGGACGTTCACCAGCGGCAGCGTGCTCAGGCTGGAAAGGAAAAGCGTGATAAAGAATCCAGAGATGGCGACGAGACGAGGCTTCCGGAGAAGAGCGCAAAGCATGAACGTGAAGCAGATCTGCAAGAAGATGAGGAGGAAATAAGGGGCTCAGAAATATATATATATATATATATATACACAACAGGTACACCATAAGTAGAGCGGTGTCAGATCCCACTTAGTCATTGACTTCAGGTGATTCATACATTTCCATTACCACAGTGTATAACATCCAGCCTCTAGCCATGCAGTCTACCATTACCACAGTGTATAACATCCAGCCTCTAGCCATGCAGTCTACCATTACGACAGTGTATAACATCCAGCCTCTAGCCATGCAGTCTACCATTACCACAGTGTATAACATCCAGCCTCCAGTCATGCAGTCTACCATTACCACAGTGTATAACATCCAGCCTCTAGCCATGCAGTCTACCATTACCACAGTGTATAACATCCAGCCTCTAGCCATGCAGTCTACCATTACCACAGTATATAACATCCAGCCTCTAGTCATGCAGTCTACCATTACCACAGTGTATAACATCCAGCCTCTAACCCTGCAGTCTACCATTACCACAGTGTATAACATCCAGCCTCTAGTCATGCAGTCTACCATTACCACAGTGTATAACATCCAGCCTCTAGTCATGCAGTCTACCATTACCACAGTGTATAACATCCAGCCTCTAGTCATGCAGTCTACCATTACCACAGTGTATAACATCCAGCCTCTAGCCATGCAGTCTACCATTACCACAATGTATAACATCCAGCCTCTAGCCATGCAGTCTACCATTACGACAGTGTATAACATCCAGCTCTAGCCATGCAGTCTACCATTACCACAGTGTATAACATCCAGCCTCCAGTCATGCAGTCTACCATTACCACAGTGTATAACATCCAGCCTCTAGCCATGCAGTCTACCATTACCACAGTGTATAACATCCAGCCTCTAGCCATGCAGTCTACCATTACCACAGTGTATAACATCCAGCCTCTAGTCATGCAGTCTACCATTACCACAGTGTATAACATCCAGCCTCTAGCCATGCAGTCTACCATTAGCACAGTGTATAACATCAGCTCATGTACACCACGTAGCACTCCGACCCCTCACTTCTATAGGCTCATGCACACATTTGGCGGTTCCACAAATTATAGAGCAAGACAAGAACAGTGATTTCTATAGATGGGAGTGAGAAAAATGTGGATTACACATGGAAGAGATCCGTATTCTGCAGATCTATGGTTTGCCGTGTACATGAAGCCTCCGACTACAGAACTGTGGATGTGACCTGTGAATTAAACTCTCCATCAAGGGTCAGCCAACCTACCATTGATATCCCATAGAGGAAGAAGAGCAGAAGGACGACCCCATAGGAACTTTCCACAAATACAAAAGTGGTTGTGACAAGAGCCATCAGATTGGCAATGATCAGGACATAAAGAGCGTAGAGCAGCCCCCACGACAACCTGCAAAACGGAGAGAAGACGGCGTCAGGACGAAAACTGAGGCAAAGGGTATATGTGTACAAAGATATGTCAGCACACTCCTCTACTGAAATCCTCTGTGCTGCTGGGAGGACCCTGCTCCTTCCACTATGTAACTCTCACCCTGTGACCTCCAGAAGATCAGTACACTCCTCTCCTGAAATCCTCTGTGCTGCTGGGAGGACCCTGCTCCTTCCACTATGTAACTCTCATCCTGTGACCTCCACAAGATCAGCACACTCCTCTCCTGAAATCCTCTGTGCTGCTGGGAGGACCCTGCTCCTTCCACTATGTAACTCTCACGCTGTGACCTCCACAAGATCAGCACACTCCTCTCCTGAAATCCTCTGTGCTGCTGGGAGGACTCTGCTCCTTCCACTATGTAACTCTCATCCTGTGACCTCCACAAGATCAGCACACTCCTCTCCTGAAATACTCTGCTCTGCTGGGAGGACCCTGCTCCTTCCACTATGTAACTCTTATCCTGTGACCTCCACAAGATCAGCACACTCCTCTCCTGAAATCCTCTGTGCTGTTGTGAGGACCCTGCTCCTTCCACTATGTAACTCTCATCCTGTGACCTCCACAAGATCAGCACACTCCTCTCCTGAAATCCTCTGTGCTGCTGGGAGGACCCTGCTCCTTCCACTATGTAACTCTCATCCTGTAACCTCCACAAGATCAGCACACTCCTCTCCTGAAATCCTCTGTGCTGTTGTGAGGACCCTGCTCCTTCCACTATGTAACTCTCATCCTGTGACCTCCACAAGATCAGCACACTCCTCTCCTGAAATCCTCTGTGCTGCTGGGAGGACCCTGTTCCTTCCACTATGTAACTCTCATCCTGTGACCTCCACAAGATCAGCACACTCCTCTCCTGAAATCCTCTGTGCTGCTGGGAGGAACCTGCTTCTTCCACTATGTAACTGTTATCCTGTGACCTCCACAAGATCAGCACACTCCTCTCCTGAAATCCTCTGTGCTGCTGGGAGGAACCTGCTTCTTCCACTATGTAACTCTCAGCCTGTGACCTTCACAAGATCAGCACACTCCTCTCCTGAAATCCTCTGTGCTGCTGGGAGGACCCTGCTCCTTCCACTGTGTAACTATCAGCCTGTGACCTCCACAAGATCAGCACACTCCTCTCCTGAAATCCTCTGTGCTGCTGGGAGGAACCTGCTTCTTCCACTATGTAACTCTCAGCCTGTGACCTTCACAAGATCAGCACATTCCTCTCCTGAAATCCTCTGTGCTGCTGGGAGGACCCTGCTCCTTCCACTATGTAACTATCAGCCTGTGACCTTCACAAGATCAGCACACTCCTCTCCTGAAATCCTCTGTGCTGCTGGGAGGACCCTGCTCCTTCCACTATGCAACTCTCATCCTGTGACCTCCACAAGATCAGCACACTCCTCTCCTGACATCCTCTGTGCTGCTGAGAGGTGATGCCACTCACCAGAAGGCCAGGTCTCTGAGCCCCATCATCCTCAGGATTTCTCTCTGCTCCTTCCTCTCCTTGGCGATGTAGATTGTCAGCAGGTAGGAGAGCGAGGTGTAACACATGCACATGATCAGGATGAAGAACCCTAGTTGTATTATGGTCCTGGAGAGGACAGTGGTAGAGGCCATCCTCACAGCCTCCATGGAGGCCATACTGGTCCAGACCGAGTGATTAGTGGCCGCCTGCAAGAAAAAGTTTGTGTTGCCTATATACTGCTGCTCTGTGAAATACCTCTGAACTATGACTTTGCTGCTACCTGTACTACTACTCTCATCGTCAACATAGTAAAGACATTTTATTTATTACCACCAACAGGCCTGATTATTGCCTCCATCCTCTGCTGGCACCACCAGACAGGTGTGCGTGAAGAAAGGGTGTGCCCTCCACTCACTGCACGTGAACTGTGAGTACTACAACCACCAGCATGGCCACGACCACCGCTCCCATCTTCTCCTCGGTCCTGCCTTCCCCTCTGGTCTGGAGGAGTTAGGAGACCTGTAAAGGTTTTCATACCGTCATCACTAATTTACCTCGACGATTGCGGCGTCGATGGCGGCCTGCAGCCTCAGGAATCCGCTTGTCATGTACGTTGATTGAAAGCAAAAATCGCAGATATCTGAGGAGACACATTGTAACGATAGATATGACACGGCAGGGGCCACAGTAGTAAGGAGAATATCAGGAGGAAGGTGTGCGTTTTTCACTACTGGTTACTAGGAGATGTAGTTTGTAATTTTTCAGGTTTTTTTTTTCACACTTGTGTAAAACGCACCAAAAAGTGATTGCACCCACGCCAAAAAAAAAAAAAAACGAAACACTGACACAATCGCAGACAAGACTGACTGAACCTGTGTGCAAAACCATCAGATCCTGGCACAATCCATATGGTTGGGGCTTATTCACACATTGCAGTCATGTCGCGAGTCATGACCACAAGGTGCCACAAAACCTGAAGTATTTTGCCGCCCGCCACGGAACTGCAAAATCCTGTTTTTACCACTAACCTCATTGTGTAAATAAACCCATAGGGCCCATTCACAGGCACGTAAGGGTTCCGCACCCATATTGCGAACCGCAAATCTCAATATACAGGCACTGGCCGTGAGCACTCTGCGCTGCGGATTCAGACCAACTGACTTAAATGGGTCCGTGCAAGTCCATGCAAGTCAATAGGTCTGCACGGCAATACGGGACTCACACGGCCGGTGCATTGTGACCCCTGTTTGCAGGGACCTTACGTTTGTGTGAATGAGCCCTTAAAGCGCCGGTTTTACGTGGCGGGTTAGGTGTGCAGAGATCAGTGCTGATGCCGCCCACTGTCTTACATCTTTGTGTTAGGTAGTCATTTGCCTGGGGCACGTTATACGACGGGTACTGGATGTAATACGTAAATTCATTCTCAAACGTCACCGCCACCTTGTCTCTCTCAGTCACAAGGTGCAGCAATTCCGTCTCGTCGGAGATTCCCTCGATGGTGATTCCTGGAGGAGCAAAAAGTGAAATCGTCACGTATCGCTCACCATCTGTGACCCCAGATGGCGGTATTTGGGGTCCTGCTCTATTATCACAGTAGTTACCCCCTTTTTATTGCTCGAATGTGTCTACAATTTAAAAAACAACTTTACAATCTACATTGTGTAGACCTATGTGTCTCCACGGTAACAGACTACATACATTCCCTGCGTAGTCTGATTCTGTATGTGAGTAGGAAGGTGTATGACTGCAGCCTCAGACTACACAGGCTTTGTTTGTTGTCTGTTACCATGGCAACGTGCAGTCCTCAGATTTCTGATGAAGACTATTTGCAGTTTCTTCATTTTATTTACACAGGAGATATAGAAATGTCAACAAAGATGGACGTAGCTCTTAAAGGGGAAGTCCACCATGAAGCTTCCACCGCCATTACCTGGCATTATGTCGCTCTTGTGAACTTTCTGCATGATCTTGTGGGCAGCGGATGACTTTAGGCTGTATCCGACAACAAAACCTGTGATGTTAAACTTATCCAAGCGCCCGAGGTCGGCGGCCGGTGATGGATCTTGTGTTCTTGTATCCTTCAGGCTGAGGATGAAGAAATACAAGAGCAGCACAAACGCCAAGTGCTGGAGCCATTCCTGTCCGGGGAGAGAGGAGATCATCAGTGAATATAGGGATGATACACCTTCTACTAATCTATCCCTTTAAGAGGGGCGGTCACCCAGCTTTCCATAAACCAAGAATGATGCACGAACCTGCACTTTAATGTAAACTGCCTGCCCTTTTAGAATAATCTGTCCTGTTGCTCTGCCTGTGTGTGTCAGTCTTCACTGTTATTCTAACATTCTATTCATGAATACCAGGGGTGCTGCAAATCAGAGAGTTGTTGGTAATTTGTACCCCTGAACCATCTATAGGGGTCCTGGGGTGGGTCTTTAGGGTTCGACAGGACACATAAGTTCAGTTTCTGGTCTGAACAGAAGGACTGGGTGCAGAGTGCAGCGTCCATGTGACCGGGCACAGCTCAGAAATGTCAGGGTCATGGCTCCTCAGGTCATGAAATCTCTTAATTCTGCTGACTACACAACAAAGCATTGTGCCCCCAGAACCTGACAACTTGCCAGAACAGTATGCCACTTCCTCCTCCATTTCAGCAGAAGATTCTTCCAAAGAAGAGCAAAGGTCTGCGACCACAGGCTGCCGTCTCTCCGCTTCTCCACGCTCATCTAGAAAACAACAAAACCACATGTTAAAGGATGACTTCACCCACAATGCCGACAACCTGCCCCTATAGCATGTCTGAGAGGTTGTCACAGCCCGCCCCCCGCTGATGACATCACTGATATAATGACATGTGATCAGACATGAGATCCACAAACCTTATACTACAGGAACATCTATTACTGCTGACAACCTGCCTGTATATCCTGTCTGAGAGGTTGTCACAGCCCCGCCCCCTGCTGATGACATCACTGATATAATGACATGTGATCAGACATGAGATCCACAAACCTTATACTACAGGAACATCTATTACTGCTGACAACCTGCCTGTATATCCTGTCTGAGGGGTAGTCACAGCCCCGCCCCCTGCTGATGACATCACTGATATAGTGACATGTAATCAGACATGAGATCCACACACCTTATACTACAGGAACATCTATTCATATATTGCTGCTGACAACCAGCCTGACCATGTTTGACAGGTTGTCAAGGGTGTCAGAGGCTGTTTTTCTTTTCTACTCTGCAAATCCAAAACCAGGAGACCACATGTAACATCTCCCGGGGTCCTCTTGTCCCCTTCACCCACGTTGCTGAGGGCTCCTCTTCCTTCTGCAGCGCGGTGAAGAATTAGAGACCCGGACTGGGTTCATCTCAGCGCCCTCTGCCCAGCAGGGCTATGCCCTCCCTCCCTAACATAGAAGAAGAAAGTACAGACCTGTGGACTGGAGGGGTTAATCTGGTGGAGAAGGAAGTGAAGATGAGGATGATGAGGGGCTTCGCCTGCACATGGTCTTGTTAGGGTCTCACAATCCTCCTCCCACCTCCAGCCATTCACATGTATTAGCTCCGCCCACAACAAAATCCAATCAGTACAGAGCCCCCCCCCCCCCCCCCCCCCCCCCAACAACAAGGCAGTGGTGGGCGTAGGACATGACAGGGGGCCCACATGAGGGAGCTGTAACATCCCATAAAGTGAACTGCGGCCAGATCTGTGTGGTCATCAGGACAGATGTTCATAGCAGACCTCCCCCAGTAAAGAGATGGTCCTGAGGGCTTACAGGATGGAAGGAGAATTTATTGTTCTTATGTTTCAGGACTTTGCCTCAGTTCTTAAAAGTGAAGCCACTATGCCCTGATCTGATGACTGCCATATCCAGTCCCTGCTTCTTCATCCGGGTAGAACCACATTCTATGAAGACCCTGAGAAGGCTGGAGGACATCTCCTGAGGGATGCCGGCGTGTGTCCTGGGGACGTTTATCCTCGCCATGTTCTCCACACGAGTGTCCTGTCCTGAACCCTGAACTTAATGTCCTCACTGGAGCTGCTCTTTATTCAGGACTGGTTTTCTCCCCCCTCCTTGGATGCTCAGTCACCTACATGCACTTCATACCTCATGACAGACCCTTGTGCTGCATAAGAAGACAACAGTATTATAGAGAGTCCATGCTGGTCAAGTTACACCTCTGGCTGGAGGGAAGGGGTTAGGTCAAGAATTTGTCCTTGGGGGGGGGGGAGGGGGAGGTCAATATTTGTCTTAGGCAGCATGAAAGCTACAGTGGGGAAAAAAGCATTTAGTCAGCCACCAATTGTACAAGTTCTCCCACTTATAAAGATGAGGTCGGCCTGTAATTGTCATCATAGGTAGACCTCAACTATGAGAGACAAAATGAGAAATCCAGAAAATCACATTGTCTGATTTTTAAAGAATTTATTTGCAAATTATTGTGGAAAATAAGTATTTGGTCAATAAGAAAAGTTCCTCTCAATACTTTGTTCTATCTCCTTTGTTGGCAATGACAGAGGTCAGACGTTTTCGGTCTTCACAAGGTTGGCACACACTGTTGTGGTATGTTGGCCCATTCTTCCATGTAGATCTCCTCTAGAGCACTGATGTTTTGGGGCTGTCGCCGGGCAACACGGACTTTCAACTCCCTCCAAAGGTTTTCTACGGGGTTGAGATCTGGAGACTGGCTAGGACACTCCAGGACCTTGAAATGCTTCTTAAGAAGCCACTCCTTCGTTGCCATGGCGGTGTGCTTGGGATCATTGTCATGCTGAAAGACCCAGCCACGTTTCATCTTCAATGCCCTTGCTGATGGAAGGAGGTTTGCACTCAAAATCTCACGATACATGGCCCCATTCATTGTTTCATGCACACGGATCAGTCGTCCTGGTCCCTTTACAGAGAAACAGCCCCAAAGCATGATGTTGCCACCCCCATGCTTCACAGTAGGTATGGTGTTCTCTGGATGCAGCTCAGCATTCACTCTCCTCCAAACACGACGATTTGTGTTTCTACCAAACAGTTCTACTTTGGTTTCATCTGACCATATGACATTCTCCCAGTACTCTTCTGGAACATCCAAATGCTCTCTAGAAAACTTCAGACAGGCCCGGATATGTACTGGCTTAAGCAGGGGGACACGTCTGGCACTGCAGGATCTGAGTCCCTGGCGGTGTAGTGTGTTACTGACGGTAGCCTTTGTTACAGTACGTTGGTCCCAGCTTTCTGCAGGTCATTCACTAGGCCCCCCCGTGTGGTTCTGCGATTTTTGCTCACAGTTCTTGTGATCATTTTGACCCCACGGGGTGAGATTTTGCATGGAGCCCCTGATGGAGGAAGATTATCAGTGGTCTTGTATGTCTTCCATTTTCTAATTATTGCTCCCACAGTTGATTTCTTCACACCAAGCTGCTTGCCTATTGCAGATTCAGTCTTCCCAGCCTGGTGCTGGTCTACAATTTTGTTTCTGGTGTCCTTCGACAGCTCTTTGGTCTTCACCATAGTGGAGTTTGAGGTTGTGGACAGGTGTCTTTTATACTGATAACAAACAGGAGCCATTACTACAGGTAATGAGTGGAGGACAGAGGAGCCTCTTAAAGAAGAAGTTACAGGTCCGTGAGAGACAGAAATCTTGCTTGTTTGTAGGTGACCAAATACTTATTTTCCACCATAATTTGCAAATAAATTCTTTAAAAATCAGACAATGTGATTTTCTGGATTTCTCATTTTGTCTCTCATAGTTGAGGTCTACCTCATCGTTTTAAGTGTGAGAACTTGTACAATTGGTGGCTGACTAATACTTTTCTTGCCCACTGTACTTGGTGGCACTGTGCCGCTCTACGCCCTTTTTGGGAAATCACCCCATCCCATCTACACTGGATGAATGCTTTGCGGAGGTCGTCCTATACCAGCAGATGGAAGAACTAATTGTTCTCCAACCCCCCCCCACCGCCACACTCTTCTCGATTTTTGAGAACTTGTAGTCTGTGGGACTCTTTTAGTTCCTCTGAAACGTTCCCGAACTTGCAGTCGTGAGTTAACTTTGTGCTCTCTCTCCCCTTCCCCTCTCTATCCCCCCCACTATTTGCCTTTTCTTTCTTTCTTTTCTCTTTCATTTTTTTTCAATGCTCGTACTGTTATTGTGTACCATGTGGTGCAGTTTGCCCCCATTCGAGCTCTCTGCCCTGTTCTACATGTGAGCACACAAAATGGTGATTTCATTCGCCCTTGTCCTTGTAATTAAGAAATAAAATTTTCACAGTGAAAAGTAGAAAAACATAAAAAACTAAATAAATGTGTTATAGTTGCAAACGTAGTGATCCACAGAATAGTCATCACATAACCGCACGGTGAACGTCTTAAACACAGAACCCAAAAACAATGGTGGAATTGCTGTGATTTTTGACACTGTCTCATTAAAACAGTTTTCAAATGTTATAAAATGCCTTAGATGTGCTCTAAAATGGTGGCCATAAACGTACCAAATGTCCTCTCCTCACCACATTACACTGCTGATACCTCCACTGCACATAAGAGACACCGGGACCTGACGACCTCTCCTCACCACATTACACTGCTGATACCTCCACTGCACAGAAGAGACACCAGGACCTGACGGCCTCTCCTCACCACATTACAGTGCTGATACCTCCACTACACAGAAGAGACACCAGGACCTGACGGCCTCTCCTCACCACATTACACTGCTTATACCTCCACTACACAGAAGAGACACCGGGACCTGATGACCTCTCCTCACCACATTACACTGCTGATACCTCCACTACACAGAAGAGACACCAGGACCTGACGGCCTCTCCTCACCACATTACACTGCTTATACCTCCACTACACAGAAGAGACACCGGGACCTGATGACCTCTCCTCACCACATTACACTGCTGATACCTCCACTACACAGAAGAGACACCGGGACCTGACGGCCTCTCTTCACCACATTACACTGCTGACACCTCCACTACACAGAAGAGACACCAGGACCTGATGAACTCTCCTCACCACATTACACTGCTGATACCTCCACTACACAGAAGAGACACCGGGACCTGACGGCTTCTCCTCACCACATTACACTGCTGATACCTCCACTACACAGAAGAGACACCGGGACCTGATGGCCTCTCCTCACCACATTACACTGCTGACACCTCCACTACACAGAAGAGACACCGGGACCTGACGGCTTCTCCTCACCACATTGCACTGCTGATACCTCCACTACACAGAAGATACACCGGACCTGACGGCCTCTCCTCACCACATTACACTGCTGATACCTCCACTACACAGAAGAGACACCAGGACCTGACGACCTCTTCTCACCACATTACACTGCTGATACCTCCACTACACAGAAGAGACACCGGGACCTGACGGCCTCTCCTCACCACATTACACTGCTGATACCTCCACTACACAGAAGAGACACCAGGACCTGACGACCTCTCCTCACCACATTACACTGCTGATACCTCCACTACATAGAAGAGACACCAGGACCTGACGACCTCTCCTCACCACAATACACTGCTGATACCTCAACTACACAGAAGAGACACCAGGACCTGACGACCTCTCCTCACCACATTAAACTGCTGATACCTCCACTACACAGAAGAGACACCGGGACCTGACGACCTCTCCTCACGACATTACACTGCTGATACCTCCACTACACAGAAGAGACACCAGGACCTGACGGCCTCTCCTCACCACATTACACTGCTGATACCTCCACTACACAGAAGAGACACCAGGACCTGACGACCTCTCCTCACCACATTACACTGCTGATACCTCCACTACACAGAAGAGACACCGGGACCTGACGACCTCTCCTCACCACATTACACTGCTGATACCTCCACTACACAGAAGAGAAACCAGGACCTGACGACCTCTCCTCACCACATTACACTGCTGATACCTCCACTACACAGAAGAAACACCAGGACCTGACGACCTCTCCTCACCACATTACACTGCTGATACCTCCACTACACAGAAGAGACACCAGGACCTGAAGGCCTCTCCTCACCACATTACACTGCTGATACCTCCACTACACAGAAGATACACCGGGACCTGACGGCCTCTCCTCACCACATTACACTGCTGATACCTCCACTACACAGAAGAGACACCGGGACCTGATGGCCTCTCATGGTGGTTAGCACTTTCAGCGGTGGGGTCCTAGGTTTAAATCCGACCAAGGACAACATCTGTATGGAGTTTTCTCCGGGTTCTCTGGTTTTCTCAAACTCTCGAAAGACATACTGAAAGGGACCTTAGATTGTGAGCTCCTGGGGACAGCTTGATGCTAATGTCTGTAAAGCGCTGCCCTATATAAGTGAGTATAATAAATAAATAGTGGATGGGGCACTCTTATTCATAAGGTATCTCATGGTGACCTCTTACACCTGCCCACATAAAGTACACTGTCTCTTGGGCAAAAATTAGGAAATTTGTTATCCTTCTGTCCAGACACATGAAATGGGGACTATGTCGTCACCTGACAAGTCGTATCTACGTAAACTTAGCAAAATATGACTTTCTTATGTTTTGGCCACAATATGGAAACCAATCACATGTGCTGGCATCACTTTTGCTAGGAATGCTTCTTCCCAATAATGACTCCCATTGTCGGGCTGTTTAAAGGGACCTTAAAGAGATAAGACTGAGACAGTTTTTGACAACCAGGGGGACATTTACTGACATTCTGCCGGGGGGTTACACGCTGGTATCTGGAGCAGAAGATCCTTGGTGCAGGGCCAATCCTTCAGAGAGTCTTTCTTCTCTACATGGATGTCTCTCTACACTGGGCACACCACGTGTCCTCACTTTCCCTTCTTCTTCCCCTTTCTCTTCCTGTTTTTCTTTCCATTGAAAACGGAAATCATCTGGTGTTTAACTGTTTTGCCAGCAGTGGTAAAAGTAGCTACCTGGAGGGGGGAGGGCTGCTTTAGATGCTGCTACCTCCTGAATTGTAGCAGCTAGAAACATGCAACTGATCTTGTTTGAAAGCAGGCATTCCAAGCTTTCAGAGAATACCAAAATGACAGCAATATGTTCAGGACATTCCCGATTTGATTTCTAACAGTGATCTCTCCTAAGTTGCTTGAACTTTAGTTGTCATTTTGACCTTGTATAAAAGCCTGGACTGTCAGCTTTCAGACAAGAAAAGACCAGTTTCATGTTTAAGGCTGCTACCATTGAGGAGATATCACCATCTACAGCAGCCCTCCCCCCTCCAGTTGGCTACTTTTCACACTGCTGGAGCTGGACTCGGGCAAAACAGGTGGTTAAAAAGATTTCAAATGACTCTTTGTTCAGAGAGGTGAAAGGGTTAATGGTAACCTAACATCCCTGGTGGTCTACAGCGGCCAGAACAAGTCATCCACAGGATAAGGATAGATCAGTGGGGTCAAAATATTGGCAGCTCCTTCCCTCCAGTCATGAGAACCGGGTCCTGTGCACTTCTTCGTACAATTATGGCTGACACAAATATATGTAGAAGGACCTGCACAGGTAAAGTCACATGACCATATTGGTGCAGGTCCTCAATCCAGGGGGCGGAGCAGTAAGAAGGCTCCACAGAGGAGGAGAGCGTTACCTGCTTTGTAAGCGTATGGCTTCTGGTCTGGGGGTCTGTATTGGTTTAGAGGGTCTGTTCTGGAGACTGTAACAGTCTGTTCTGAGGTCTGTATTTGTTTATGGGGGTCTGGTGACTTTTAGGGAGTTTTGGGGGGTCTGTTCTTATCTGTTTAGGAGAAGGGGAAGAATGGGATCTGGTCTGAGGACTGTAACAGTTTAGGAGATCTGTATTTGTTTAGTTGTGGAGGGGGGGAGGTCTGGGCACTGAAACAGTTTAGAGGGTCTGTTCTGGGGTCTTTATATGTTTGTAGGTGTCTGGGGACGTCTGTATTTGTTTAGGTCTTTTTTTAGAGGTTCTTGGCTCTGTATTTATTCTTGGGTCTGTACTTGCATTACATTGTGACGTTGATGAGGCTGGTGATAGCTGCAGTAGCAAAGGATGAAAGATTTTCTCTTAGAAGTAAACGTCAAAGTCGGGAGAAGTTGTCATGGCAGTCAGGACCGGATGGAGAAGAAAAAGTAAGAAAAAGTCTACAACCTGTGAAGATCTCACCTGTGAGTCACCATCCATTACAGCAGCGGTCCCCAACCACCGGGCCGCGGCCCAGGACCGGGCCCTGAATCGATGTCTGCCGGGCCGCGGCGGTGGCAGGGGACAAGGAGATAAGCGCTTCCATTGTGGAAGCGCTCATCTCCATAGTCATCTGTATCGCCGTCCTCAGGACGGCGATACAGATGCCTGTGCTGCGGTGGGGCTGGGGAGGGAGAGGCGTCTCCCCTGCCTGTTCCTCTGATAGGCTGCAGGCCTAGTGCCTATAACCTATCAGAGGCCAGCTCAGGCGGTGCGATGACATCATCGCGCCGCCTGAGCCGTGCAGAGCGGGACACAGGCCGGAGGAGGCCTGCATCGCAGCGCTGCCAGGCTGATGGAGGTAAGTATAAGTGTTTGTTTTTTTTATTGTACAAAACTGAAGGAGAGGAGCACTATGGGCACTATAACTACTGTGTGGGGGGCACTATGGGCACTATAACTACTGTGTGGGGGGCACTATGGGCACTATAACTACTGTGTGGGGGCACTATGGGCACTATAACTACTGTGTGGGGGCACTATGCTACTATAACTACTGTGTGGGGGGAACTATGGGCACTATAACTACTGTGTGGGGGCACTATGCTACTATAACTACTGTGTGGGGGCACTATGGGCACTATAACTACTGTGTGGGGACACTATGCTGGTATAACTACTGTGTGGGGGCACTATGGGCACTATAACTACTGTGTGGGGACACTATGCTACTATAACTACTGTGTGGGAGCACTAATGGGGAATAACTACTGTGTGGGGGCACTATGCTCCGCCCCCCAACAACCGCAGAGCCCCCCCCCCCAGCCAACCACCCCCCACCCCCGGGCCCTGGGGAAATTGTCTAGCGAGAAACCGGGCCTTGGTGCAAAAAAGGTTGGGGGCCACTGCATTACAGGATCCCCACAGAATCCCCCCGTCAACAGAGTGTGTCCCTACACAGGGTGGTACTGTCAGTGATAACTGGAGACTGTCAGTATGTAGGGGCACAGACTTATGGCAAGGGGTATGTCAACGACTAGCTGTCAATGCCAGCACAGGCGGTGATGTCTATAGACTCAGAGTGGTAGGTTGCAGTGGAGATGGTGGGGGAACCAAGGTTTGGGAACAACCTTCACCCTATGGTATACTGAATCCAGGACTCAAACCAAACTCTCTTCTGTGAACTCCTAATTGGACTTTCTGACAACTGGATTGGAAAACAAACGGATTATGGTTGTCATTTCTGGGAGTCCTGCTACAGAAGGGCACAAGGGGCTCGCCAAAACAGCAGAGGTTTCCAACATGAACCTGGAGAACTGACCTATAGATTCCTGCAGAGAGGGAATCCATGAAGAGACACAGATGTGACCTAACGAAACAGCTGTAGAATAACAGCGAGCATTGACGAGGACATGAGAGGACCCCTGAACACACAATGGTATGTGCCAGGACTGGATCCAGATGTGAAGGATCCTGTATCCCATCACCACCTCCTCTGTTCTAGGACTGGACACATCCAGAGCTGCATTCAGTATTCTGCTGTTATATCACACCAGTCACATCCAGAGCTGCAGTCAGTATTCTGCTGTTATATCACACCAGTCACATCCAGAGCTGCAGTCAGTATTCTGCTGTTATATCACACCAGTCACATCCAGAGCTGCAGTCAGTATTCTGCTGTTATATCACACCAGTCACATCCAGAGCTGCAGTCAGTATTCTGCTGTTATATCACACCAGTCACATCCAGAGCTGCAGTCAGTATTCTGCTGTTATATCACACCAGTCACATCCAGAGCTGCAGTCAGTATTCTGCTGTTATATCACACCAGTCACATCCAGAGCTGCATTCAGTATTCTGCCTTTATATCATATATGTCATATCAGTCACATCCAGAGCTGCAGTCAGTATTCTGCTGTTATATCACACCAGTCACATCCAGAGCTGCAGTCAGTATTCTGCCTTTATATCATATATGTCATATCAGTCACATCCAGAGCTGCAGTCAGTATTCTGCTGTTATATCACACCAGTCACATCCAGAGCTGCAGTCAGTATTCTGCTGTTATATCACACCAGTCACATCCAGAGCTGCAGTCAGTATTCAGCTGTTATATCACACCAGTCACATCCAGAGCTGCAGTCAGTATTCTGCTGTTATATCACACCAGTCACATCCAGAGCTGCATTCAGTATTCTGCCTTTATATCATATATGTCATATCAGTCACATCCAGAGCTGCAGTCAGTATTCTGCTGTTATATCACATCAGTCACATCCAGAGCTGCAGTCAGTACTGTTGGTGTAGGGGTGGGGGATGGGGTTCAGCCTGTACTCCCCCTTATATTTAGGCCCTGGATGATCTCAGTGACCCTGATGATTATAGATGTGAGATTTCTTACCATGCAGAGCTGCTGTACAGGGGGGGAACCTGAGACGAAGGATGCTGAGTTTAGAGGTGCTGTAGATCAGGACACTGAGTTTGGAGGTGCTGTAGATCAGGATGTTGTGGTTGGAGGTGCTGTAGATCAGGACACTGAGGTTTGGGGTGCTGTAGATCAGGATGTTGTGGTTGGAGGTGCTGTAGATCAGGAGACTGAGGTTGGAGGTGCTGTAGATCAGGACACTGAGGTTGGAGGTGCTGTAGATCAGGACACTGAGGTTGGAGGTGCTGTAGATCAGGACACTGAGGTTGGAGATGTTGTAGATCAGGACACTGAGGTTGGAGGTGCTGTAGATCAGGACCCTGAGGTTGGAGGTGCTGTAGATCAGGACGCTGGGGTTGGAGTAATTTTGCTTGTTTTCCCTCTTCATATGGGTGGGAGGTGCTGTACACGGAGCGACTGTCCCCTCGCCCTGATATACAATCGTTACATTGTGTCCTCCCCACATTCCAATCAGAAATCACTTAAAGGGCCGGTCCATTCTTCTGTAAAAACAGAAATAAAACTATTTGCAACTTTCTAATAGTCTTTTGTATTTCAGTTCCTCCTCCTTATTAAGACCATTGCTTGCTGTGTCTGAATCGAGACATTCTTGTTTATATCCAGAAGCTTAAAACCCTTCCTGATCTGATACTTCTCACAGCTGATGGTCTGTTACAGTGGTATCTGATCCTCTCATCCACAGTACATGTGTCTCCCCTGTCCAGACAGTTTTGTAAAGAGATACATAAGAGATACATATATCCCACACGATGATACATAAGAGATACATATATCCCACACGATGATGGATTAACTGCTTGCCGAGTATACCTGGAGGCGAATGGGATCACCTCAGAGTCGGTATTACAACTGACCAAATTCATCCTCACCCATAACTATTTCTCTTTTGACAAGGAAATATATTTACAGTGCACTGGGACCGCCATGGGCAGTAAAATGGCACCTTAATATGCCAACCTCTTCATGGCAAAACTGGAAAATGACTTTTTGGTATCCTGCCCCAAAAAACCATTGGCCTATTTCCGTTTCATTGATGATATCCTAATAATCTGGACCAACTCTGAATATGAACTGATGAAATTTCATGAAAAATTCAACAAATTCCATCCCACCTTAAACCTGACCCTCAACTATTCACACACAGAAGTCAGCTTTCTGGACACCACCATAAAACTTCAAGACGGCTCAATACAGACATCCCTGTATCGAAAACCTATTGATCGGCCTACATACCTAAAATGGGACAGCTTCCACCCCAAACATATTAAAAAGTCCATCATCTATAGTCAAGCGATCAGATATAACCGAATCTGTTCCAACCCATCAGACAGGGATGAGTATTTACAACACCTGAAAAGGACATTTTTACACCAGGGCTATCATCCTGCTTCAATTGAAGATCAGATCAAAAGAGCCACCAAGATCCCCAGAAGTCAGCTTCTCCAATACAATAAAAAGAAACAGAACGTGATCACGGCATCTAGTTGCGTCTCAACCCGGAAGCATTCGCTTCCGGGTGGTGTACAGACACCCCGTGTGGCCAATCGGGGTGTCTGTACATCATATGAAAACTGTAATCCTCGCTGGTGAGGATTATAGTTTTCAAAGTGCAATTCTTATTCTGGCCACTAGATGGCAGGCCAGGATAAGAAATGAGCAATTCTTGGATTTCTGAGTCTATAAAATGCATAATTGCTCATAAAGAAAAAAAAAAAGCCACAATATATAAGCCCATATTTGAGCTTTCAAATAGTAAAAAAAAATAAAAAAAAAAATGTAAAAAAATATATAAAAAATAAAAAAGATATAAAAGTTCAAATCACCCCCCTTTCCGTATAATTAAAAAATAAATACCTAAATAACAATAAATATAGACATCATGGGTATCACCATGACCGAAAACGCCCGTACTTTTAAAATATAAAAAAAAAAAATCCAATACGGCGAATTGTGTGGCGGAAAAAAGCGTCCAAATGGCCATTTGCCGTTTTTTGGCGCTTTTTTTTTCTAAAAAAAATTAAATAAAAAGTGACCAAAAATTCATACACACCCCAGAATGGTATCAATAAAAACTTCAGATCGTCCCGCAAAAAATGAGCCCCATACAGCTCTGTACACATAAATACCAAAAAGTTATAGGGGTCAAGATATGACAAGGAAAAAAGAAAAAAAAAAAAAGGGCAACTTTCTAATTATTTTATCACTATGAAAACGCAGGAAAAACTATACATATTAGGTATTGCCGGATTCGTACTGACCAGTAGAATGAAAGTAATGGATCAGTTTTAATGCACATCGAACGCTGTAAATAAGAAACCCGTAGAACTGTAGCGGAATAGCGTTTTCTTTGCAATTCCACCCGGTTTGGAATTTTTTTCCCGCTTCCCACTACACCGTATGCAATATTAAATGGTGGCGTTGGAAAGTACAACTTGTCCCGCAAAAAACAAGCCCTCATACAGCTATGTGATCAGAAAAATAAAACAGTTCTGGCTGTTTGAAGGCAGGGAGCGCAAAACGAAAATGCATAACCGAAAAAACCTCCGGACGCGAAAGGGTTAAAGAGAAGAAGCTACACTTTCCTGTGGCTAAACATTTCTGTAGCCCAGGGCACAATGTAGAACACGTGAAAGTTCTCGTATTAAAAGGTAACTTCAAATCCCAAAGCGCCAGAAGAATTTGGGAATACAAATTTATAACACTGCTTAACACTTTGAATACTGGACTGAATTTGTCCCCGGGATTTATGACACATTACAAGATCTAAAGAGTCTTCTATAGACATCGTGGGGGCTCCAGGTCTCTGAGATAACATCAATTTAGAGACCATAAAACTTTCACACCCCTTATCTGTAAGATAATTAAGGACTCATTCTCAAGATCTTTGAAATTCTGTTGTTTTTAAAATGTCCATTCACCCCCCCCCCCATGTCTCTGTTCTTATTATATATATATTGCTGTTTCTTCATATATTCTTGTAGTTTGCCTGATGAAGGGACTGGTGATGTCCCGAAATCTCGCTATGTAACATAATTACTTCTATTTTTGTTAGCCATTAAAAGGTATCAAACCTGCAATACTCTTATTTTGTTTTGCTTAATGAGAGCACTAAACTAGTTTTCTATTGGCTAACACGGTACCAGACCTTTTTATATTACTGAAGGCACATAACTGGGCATATTACTGAAGGCACATAACTGGGCCATATTACTGGGGGCACATAACTGGGCATATTACTGGGGGCACATAACTGGGCATATTACTGGGGGCACATAACTGGGCATATTACTGGGGGCACATAACAGGACATATTACTGGGGGCACATAACAGGACATATTACTGGGGGCACATAACAGGACATATTACTGGAGGCACATAACAGGACATATTACTGGAGGCACATAACAGGGCATATTACTGGGGGCACATAACAGGGCATATTACTGGGGCCACATAACAGGACATATTACTGGGGGCACATAACAGGACATATTACTGGGGGCACATAACAGGACATATTACTTTGGGCACATAACAGGGCATATTACTGGGGGCACATAACAGGACATATTACTGGGGGCACATAACAGGACATATTACTGGGGGCACATAACAGGACATATTACTGGAGGCACATAACAGGGCATATTACTGGGCACATAACAGGGCATATTACTGGGGGCACATAACTGGTCATATTACTGGGGCACATAACAGGGCATATTACTGGAGGCACATAACAGGGCATATTACTGGGGGCACATAACTGGTCATATTACTGGGGGCACATAACAGGGCATATTAACTGGGGGCACATAACTGGCATAACTGGGCATATTATATACTGGGGCAATAACTGGGCATATTACTGGGGCACATAACTGGGCATATTACTGGGGCCACATAACTGGTCATATTACACATGGGGGCACATAAACAGGACATATTACTGGAGGCACATAACAGGGCATATTACTGGGGGCACATAACAGGGCATATTACTGGGGGCACATAACAGGGCATATTACTGGAGGCACATAACTGGGCATATTACTGGGGCACATGGGCAATTTACTGGGGGCACATAACTGGGCATATTTACTGGGGGCACATAACAGGGCATATTATACTGGGGGCACATAACTGGGCATATTACTGGGGGGCACATACAGGGCATATTACAGGGGGCACATAACTGGTCATATTACTGGGGGCACATAACAGGGCATATTACTGGGGCACATAACAGGGCATATTACTGGGGGCACATAACAGGACATATTACGGAGGCACATAACAGGACATATTACTGGGGCCACATAACAGGACATATTACTGGCGGGCACATAACAGGACATATTACTGGGGGGCACATAACAGGACATATTACTGGGGGCACATAGAGGACATATTACTGGGGCACATAACAGGGCATATTACTGGGGGCACATAACAGGACATATTACTGGGGGCACATAACAGGACATATTACTGGGGGCACATAACAGGACATATTACTGGGGGCACATAAGGAGGACATATTACTGGGGCACATAACAGGGCATATTACTGGGGGCACATAACTGGGCATATTACTGGGGGCACATAACAGGACATATTACTGGGGGCACATAACAGGACATATTACTGGAGGCACATAACAGGACATATTACTGGAGGCACATAACAGGACATATTACTGGGGGCACATAACAGGGCATATTACTGGGGGCACATAACAGGACATATTACTGGAGGCACATAACAGGACATATTACTGGAGGCACATAACAGGACATATTACTGGGGGCACATAACAGGGCATATTACTGGGGCACATAACAGGACATATTTACTGGGGGCACATAACAGGAATATTACTGGGGCACATAACAGGGCATATTACTGGGGGCACATAACAGGACATATTACTGGAGCACATAACAGGACATATTACTGGGGGCACATAACAGGACATATTACTGGAGGCACATAACAGGACATATTACTGGGGGCACATAACAGGGCATATTACTCACATAACAGGGCATATTACTGGGGGGCACATAACAGGGCATATACTGGGGGGCACATAACAGGGCATATTACTGGGGGCACATAAAGGGCATATTACTGGGGCACATAACAGGGCATATTACTGGGGCCACATAACACTGGCATATTACTGGGGCACATAACAGGGCATATTACTGGGGGCACATAACAGGACATATTACTGGGGGCACATAACATATTACTGGGGCACATAACTGGGACATATTACTGGGGGCACATAACAGGACATATTACTGGGGGCACATAACAGGACATATTACTGGGGGCACATAACAGGACATATTACTGGAGGCACATAACAGGGCATATTACTGGGGGCACATAACAGGACATATTACTAGGGGCACATAAACAGAGCTGGGGCATATATTACTGGGGGCACATAACAGGGCATATTACTGGGGGCACATAACAGGCGCATATTCCTGGGGCACATAACAGGACATATTCCTGGGGGCACATAACAGGGCATATTACTGGGGCACATAACCAGGGGGCACATAACAGGGCATATTACTGGGGGCACATAACAGGGCTATTACTGGGGCACAATAACAGGACATATTACTGAGGGCAATAAGAGGACATATTACTGGGGCACATAACAGGGCATATACTGGGGGATAATATACGGGGGCACATAACAGGGCATATTACTGGGGCACATAAGGATATATACTGGGGCACATAACAGGGCATATTACTGGGGGCACATAAACAGGCATACTGGGGGCACTAACAGGGCATATTACTGGGGGCACATAACAGGACATATTACTGGGGCACATAACAGGGCATATTACTGGGGAGCACATAACAGGGGCATATTACTGGGGGCCACATAACAGGACATATTACTGGGGGGAACATAACAGGCATATTACTGGGGCACATAACAGGGGCATATAATGGGGGCACAGGGCATATTACTGGGGGCAATAACAGGACATATTACTGGGGGCACATAACAGGGCATATTACTGGGGGCACATAACAGGACATATATACTAGGGCACATAAAGGGATATATGGGGGCACATAACAGGCATATTACTGGAGGCACATAACAGGGCATATTAACTGGGGGCACATAACAGGACATATTACTGGGGCACATAACAGGGCATATTACTGGGGGCAACATAACAGGGCATATTTACTGGGGCACATAACAGGGCATATTACTGGGCACATAACAGGGCATATTACTGGGGCACATAACAGGGCAATATTACTGGGGGCACATAACAGGGCATATTACTGGGGGCACATAACAGGGCATATTACTGGGGCACATAACAGGCATATTACTGGGGGCACATAACAGGGGGCACATATTACTGGGGGCACATAACAGGGCATATTACTGGGGGCACATAACAGGGCACATATATACTGGGGGCACATAACAGGGCATAATACTGGGGGCACATAACACATATTACTGGGGGCACAAACAGGCATATTACTGGGGCACATAACAGGGCATATTACTGGGGCACATAACAGGGCAATATTTACTGGGGCACATAACAGGGCATATTACTGGGGCACATAACAGGGCATATTACTGGGGGCACATAACAGGCACTGGGGCACATTATGGGGCACATAACAGGACATATTACTGGGGGCACATAACAGGGCATATTACTGGGGGCACATAACAGGGCATATTACTGGGGGCACATAACAGGGCATATTACTGAAGGGCACATAACAGAGCATATTACTGGGGCACTAACAGGGCATATTAACAGGATATTACTGGGGCACATAACAGGACATATTACTGGGGCACATAACGGGCCATTACTGGGGCACAAACAGGCATATTGACTGGGGGCATAACAGAGCATATTACTGGGGGCACATAACAGGACATATTACTGGGGCACATAACCATATTACTGGGGGCAACATAACAGACATATTACTGGAGGCACATAACAGGACATATTACTGGGGGCACATACAGGGCATATTACTGGAGGCACATAACAGGGCATATTACTGGGGGCACCATAACAGGACATATTACTGGGGGCACATAACAGGGCATATTACTGGGACACATAACAGGGCATATTACTGGGGGCACATATTACAGGGCATATTACTGGGGGCACATAACAGGGCATATTCTTGGGGCACATAACAGGACATATTACTGGGGCACATAACAGGGCATATTACTGGGGGCACATAACAGGGCATATTACTGGACTGGGGGCACATATTACAGGGGCATATTACTGGGGGCACATAACAGGGCATATTACTGGGGGCACATAACAGGGCATTTACTAGGGGCACATAACAGGCGCATCATATTACTGGGGGCACATAACAGGGCATATTACTGGGGGCACATAACAGGACATATTACTGGGGGCACATAACAGGCATATTACTGGGGGACATAACAGGCATATTACTGGGGCACATACAGAATATACTGGGCACATAACAGAGCATAATTACTGGGGGCACATAACAGAGCATGGGGGCACATACTGGGGCACATAACAGGACATATTA